>CADEHL010001172.1:11837590-11895410 GCA_902827135.1 Harpagifer antarcticus
TCCAGGATCCTTGCGAGAGTAAAAAGCTGATCCGTCGTTCCACAACCAGGACGGAATCCGCATTGTTCCTCCTCAATCTGAGGTTCGACAATCGGCCTGACCCTCCTTTCGAGTACCTTAGAGTCAACTTTCCCGGGGAGGCTGAGTAGTGTGATGCCTCTGTAATTGGCACACACCCTCTGATCCCCCTTTTTAAAAAGGGGAACCACCACCCCGGTCTGCCACTCCTTCGGTACTGTTTCCGACTTCCACGCAATGTTGATGAGACGTGTCAACCAAGACAGTCCCTCAACACCCAGAGCCTTCAGCATTTCTGGGCGGATCTCATCCACCCCCGGGGCTTTGCCACTGTGGAGTTGTTTAACAAGCTCAGTGACCTCCCCCCGGGAGATTGGTGTTGATCCCCCGTCATACTCCAGCTCTACCTCTAACATAGAGGGCGGAGTTGTCGGGTTCAGGAGTTCCTCAAAGTGTTCCTTCCAACGCCCTAACACTCCATCAGTTGAGGTCAACAACGTCCCATCCTTACTGTACACAGCTTGGATGGTTCCCTGCTTCCCCCTCCTGAGGTGTCAGACAGTTTTCCAGAACAACTTTGGTGCCGCCCGAAAGTCCTTTTCCATGTCCTCTCCGAACTTCTCCCACACCCGCTGCTTTGCCTCGGCCACGGATGAGGCTGCTGCCCTTCGGGCCTGTCGGTACCTTGCAACTGCCTCGGGAGTCCCCCGGGATAACAAATCCCTGAAGGCCTCCTTCTTCAGTCGGACGGCTTCCCTGACCACCGGTGTCCACCAGGAGGTTCGAGGGTTACCGCCCCTTGAGGCACCTAGGTCCTTGAGACCACAGCTCCCCGCCGCGGCTTCGGCAATAGAGGCTTTGAACACCGACCACTCTGGTTCAATGTCCCCAACCTCCACAGGAATGCCTGAAAAGCTCCGCCGGAGGTGCGAGTTGAATGCCTCCTGAACTTGGGCCTCCTCCAGACGTTCCCAGTTCACCCGAACTACACGTTTGGGCTTACCAGGTCTATCCAGAGGCTTCCCCTGCCACTCGACCCAACTCACCACCAGATGGTGATCAGTTGACAACTCCGCCCCTCTCTTTACCCGAGTGTCCAAAACATACGGCCTCAGGTCCGATGATACGATAACGAAATCGATCATGGACCTTCTGCCTAGGGTGCTCTGGTACCATGTACACTTATGAGCATCCTTATGTTCGAATATGGTGTTTGTTATGGCCAATCCATGACTAGCACAGAAGTCCAGTAACAAACCACCACTCCGGTTCAGATCAGGGGGGCCGTTCCTCCCAATCACGCCCCTCCAAGTGTCTCCATCATTGCCC
Organism: Harpagifer antarcticus; assembly: GCA_902827135.1. NCBI lineage: Eukaryota > Metazoa > Chordata > Actinopteri > Perciformes > Harpagiferidae > Harpagifer > Harpagifer antarcticus. Next base: position 11,838,938 of record CADEHL010001172.1, read on the forward strand.
ACATGTGCGTTGAAGTCTCCCAGCAAGATTAAAGAGTCCCCTTCAGGAGCCCCATACAGGACTCTTTCCAGGGTCTCCAAGAAGGCTGTATACTCTGAACTGCTGTTGGGTGCATAAGCACACACAACAGTCAGAGTTTTCCCCCCCATAACCCGCAGGCGTAGGGAGGCGACCCTCTCGTCCACTGGGGTAAACTCCAACAACGAAGCACCCAACCGGGGACTTGTGAGTATCCCCACACCCGCCCGGCGCCTCACACCTTGAGCAACTCCGGAGAAGAATAGAGTCCAACCCCTATCCAGAAGTAAGGTTCCAGAGCCGACGCTGTGCGTAGAGGTGAGCCCAACCAGATCCAACTGGTACCGCTCCACCTCCCGCACAAGCTCCGGCTCCTTCCCCCCCAGAGAGGTGACGTTCCACGTCCCCAAAGCCAGCTTCTGTCGCCCGGGTCTGGTCCGTCGAGACCCTCCGCTTTCACTGCCACCCTTCTGGCAGTGCACCCGACCCCATAGTTGTTTCCCGTAGGTGGTGGGCCCGCGGGATGGAGAAGCGGAGGTGTTGCCCACGTTGCCTTTTCGGGCTGGGCCCGGCCGGGCTCCGTGGCAAGCCCGGCCACCAGACGCTCGCCGACGAGTCCTCCTTCTGGGCCTGGCTCCAGAAAGGGACCCCGGGCTTCCTCCGGGCCGAGTATCCTCACTTCCTCTTGTTTTTTTCATGAAGTCTTTTGAACCAATCTTAGTCTGTCCCCTTGCCTGAGACCAATTTGCCATGGGAGACCCTACCAGGAACACAAGGTTCCAGACAACACAGCCCCCAGGTTCATCAGGGCACACAAACCTCTCTACCACGGTAAGGTGCTGGTTCTTCAGAGAGGCGCAGAGCTGCAGATCGGGTAGTGACAGTCACTACCCGATCCGTCCCCCCTGCCCGATCGGTACTGCGCATGTGCAAGATTACAGATATGGTCAGAAGAGAGCACGCCCAACACGTGAGACGCTGACGCAAGATCTACGGTGGCTGAGAAGGGTCTAGCTGCGGCCGCAAAAGTTGTACTTCCAAATATGTGACCCGCTCTATCGAAATCAGTCGGAAGTCGCAACGGCTCATTTCAAAATAAACGTGGATTTACGTAAAAACTATTTTTTCGGGGTTCGGGTATTTTGTTTGATTTTAAACAAACAAAGTCTTGGCTTTCAGAATATGAAACTTTTATATCCAAAATCACACGATAAATACATTTTTGAAGCTTGTAAAGGGACGAAGTCAGGCACCTCTCACTCGCAATCTGCTCTTCCGCAATCTGCCCCCCCTCCCTCCGGCTGACATTATGAATGTACGTGTATAGTAATCATAGATAATACGGCAGGGTCCGTTACAGTTTGTTTTCATCTGATTTCAATTAAACAAAGTCTTGGCTTTCAGAATATTAAACTTGTTTCGGCAAATTCAGATGATAAATACAACTTTGAAGCTTGTAACGGCATAATTACAAGCGGAGAACGGAGTAACTTAACGTTACAGCAGGCATAACAACAGCCGGTGTTTCTCGTGAGTGAACACAATACACACAAACGCAAAATTACACAAACACACACACACACACACACTCGCGAGCTTCCCATCCAAACGAAAATATCTTCCCTATGTAGTATTTTGATAATTTGCTCCGCTAATAATCAATCAGATCGATGGATTCCAGAGAAGAGGAAACTTTAAAGGCCTTTTTCTCAAAATGATGACTCAGTCATTATATAATGTGACATATTTCGCTTAATATTTGGAGTACAAAAACAATCCTGATATCATTAGAAAGCTATGAATCTCCTCTTTCCAACAGTGTATACAACTCAAAATGTGTCTTCGGGTCAATGCGACTGATTTCGATGGAGCAGGTCAGAAGAGAGCACGCCCAACACGTGAGACGCTGACGCAAGGATATTTAAGTGTCGTGTAGGGGACGTGTCGTGTAGTGTCGTCAATTTGCTTTTAATCTGCCATGTACGGTAGTGCCTCTCAGCCACCGTAGTGTCGTGTCAGGTGGGCGTGTCGTGTACCGTCGTGTACTTTCGTGTACTGTCCGCGGCCGCAGCTAGACCCTTCTCTAAAGTTGCGCATGCGCTATGAGCGAACATACTTCTCAGGCATGCCGGGTAATCTGTGACGTTTCGCTCTCTCAAAAGTTGGGCCATTTTATCATTATGCGCTAATGAGCAACTCTCATAGGAATGAATGAGGCCCCGCCTCCCACGCTGTATCCAGTTCTTATTATACATCCATGGACGGATCGGGTAGTGACAGCCACGGTAACTCAAGAGACACAGTAATTAATACAAACAAATACTTGTGTTAGCTGTGCTAAAATGTTTGAAGTAATGTTAGATTACAATCAAATAAAGAGTTTACCATTTGAATCAAATGTGTGGTGTTAATTAGCATGTTTTATTGCAGCTGCACTGAATCAAAACTACTGAAGGTGAGGGTGCAGTATAGTTGGTTTAACCTGTGTGGCTGTGGCCATCACGCAAGACTTTTGTGAAACTTTAGATTTTCTATGATATAATTTTAAAGCCATGTTTACAGAAGATGAATAAATAGTCAACTGAGACCATCTCTGGTGGTCCAACCAGAGTTAGATGTGCATGCTTGTTTTTAAGACACAGAACAGAAAAACACACTTGAGAAGGGAATGGATTACATATTTTCAGTAAACAAGTTTAAAGCCCTCGTTTGAAATTGCTCCCTGTCTACAGCCATCTGCGACCAATCTGCCCATATCATGTTTTTTGTTGTGTATGCTGAACCATTACCAGCGGCATTTTTTTCAGCGGATCCTCATGGATGTCCCTGGGGCCTGGAGCAGCAATATCTTCCCGCTCTGCATCTTAATGACAGAAGAGAGGAGAGGAGGGATGGTGGCTCTCTGGGGAGTTGGTAATAGAGAGAAGATTTGGTCAAAATAGAGTGCAGTTAAGAGGAGACAAAGTTTGAAGAAGGATGGATAAGAGAGAGGAGTTTCAAGAGGGGGAGGATTGTAAAGATGCCGTTTGGTATTTAGAAGGGAATCTTTTCACATAATTAGTTGTCAGTGCTTTATTCCGAACTCCTGTTGTCTTCACAAATCCATATGCTTCATATATGTATTCAACCAATATTGTCATTCAGTCTTCAGCATGGTGAGTCTGTCTACCAAAGAACCAACATAAATATTTTTCCTGTTCTTCTTAAGATTTCTTTTTTTTGGTACCATTTAGAGATTTTTTTAATGAAGAAGAAAGACTGTCCTCCCATACAAATAACAAAAGCAATCAGTGGATATTGTTATAGATCCGCAGAGTGTGCTTGTGGATGTGGTCAGGGTAGACATTGTGCTTTGTTATGAGAGATTTTTTTTTTCTTTACCAGATCCATGCTCTTTTTCTCATAGCCAGACACTAAGTTGTAATGTGCTGAAACTGAAACCAAACTATGAGGTCTGGATGATAAAACATATATTAAACAGGTTTAACTGTTTATGGAGACACAGAAAAATAATGCTGTCCTAGGGGAGTCCGATCTGAAAATGTTGTTTACGGCAAGCTATCCACGAGGGTAGAAGTTACAAACTATGTATTTTAATGTTTTATCTGGAGTTTTTTTAAATATATTTTTGGGAGTTTTCTTTATTCAGAACCAAGTGTCAGAGATAGAGGGGGTCATGCTTTTCTAAAAGTAAAGCCCTTTGAGATGAATGTGTAATTTGTTAGGGTTACACAATATAAAAAGAAAATTAACTTTAAAAGAAAAGAATAGAAGAGACAGGAATAGAAAAGGAAAATGGCATGTAAAGGAAAAATGTATGTTAAATATAAGGAAAGAGTGGTGCTGGAGCTTGAGGAGAAGAAGCAGGAGTGATGAACAGAAGAGATCATTCCAGTGAAGTCTCTTCGAGAGTCTCCCAGTGTTATTGTCCAGTGTTGCACGTGTGTGTTTTTGCAAAGAGTGTGTATGTGTGCTTGTGTAAAGTTAGAAAATCTGCAAGGACTAGTAGAGCCAAATCTCTCTGGTTTTCAATTTACAGAAGTCTGGATCTCCCGCTGGAGTTTCACATGGTGAATTCTTGTCATTTTGTGATTTTGTGCTTGGCAGTCAGTGAGGTGTATTGTTCACACATCTCTGATAATCCCGGTCTTGATCTGATGGGTTAGAGCGGCAGATTCCTCTCGGGTCTTTGCGGCTCAACTTTATCTATACTCAGTGTTGTTGAGGGGAGAAAAATGTCCTGGCTTAGCAGGTTGGGAAAGACTCTTGATATACTGTATATTATTTCACTGTCTGCAGCCTCTTATCAATATTCCTGTAACATGTCAATAATGGTCTTCCCTGCTGATATTTTCTCTTTTTTTTAACAAAGACCTTTTATTTTTCGAAACATGACAGTATGGAATGGCAGTTTACTCCCGCTTTGCATCATAGTCAACCATTAAAAGGAGATATGTGTGTGCATAAGCATATACATAATATATTATCAGTCAGGAAGAGGCCTGTTTAACTTATGTATGTTAAACGGCATATCCTTTTCCCTTCACTATATCTGTAAAGCGTCTTTGAGCACCTGTAAAAGCGCTAACAAATTAAATCTATTATTATTATTATTATTATTATTATTATTATTATTGTATTTGTTGGGGAATAATTTGCCCTGCATGTCCTCCTTCACCCTCTGACACAGCTGACCAACCTTGAGCAGCCATTATCTCCCATAAGGAGCGGCTGCCCTAGCATATTGTTGATGTTGCCAGTTTATGACCGGGAAACTCTCTGTCAGAGATAGTTATTGTTGTGGGACACCTGGAAGCCCCTAGTTTTGCTGATATAGGTTTAGTTTGTCGGGGGACATCTTACTTCTTCCTTCTCTCTGTCTATACCTGTGTACTCTGATGTTCCGATTAACCCAGCTTCCCCAAATTTCTTTCTTTTTGGTGTCTATATACGCCGGGATCCGGAGTCATGGATGATCCTGCGGTACTGTGTCCTGCATCGCGAGCCCTGGATCTTGAGTCATAGCTGTGGTCCTGGATCATAGGTCCTGGATGAATATCCTCGTGGATTCATCTTCCTATTATACACACATGCATTTCCAAACATTTGGACTACCTATGTTGCAAATGTATTATCTTTTCAATTTACACACGGCATCTATTGCACGACTGTCCGTCCTGGGAGAGGGATCCCTCCTCTGTTGCTCTCCTTGAGGTTTCTCCCATTTTTCCCTTTAAACTGTGGGTTTTCTCCGGAAGTTTTTCCTTGTACTATGTGAGGGTCGTATTGTCCTACTGATATTTTGTACAAACTGTGAAGTCCACTGAGACAAATGTAACATTTGTGATATTGGGCTATATAAAAAAACATTGATTGATGGAACACATCCTTCTCGGGGTGTAGATGACCCCGAGCCATAAGTGACAACAACTGTGATTCAGTGTCCTCAGCTGTTTAGTCTATCTATTGAAGAAGGTTGATTATTACATTCTGAACTAGTTAAAACCTCGAGCTACAGGAGGGTTCTTCAGAATTGATTGTGGCATCTCAACCGTGTGGCCAAACCGTGGCCCATGACATGTCTTGTGAATTCTCCGGCCGAAGCTCCAAATAAACCATCAGTGTTTGCCATCAAAGCTCCAGCTCTCCTCGTGTCTCTCTGAGTCCTGACTCCAATTGCTTCAGAAGTTTCCCCCACAGTATTCACTTTATATACAGTATTTGCTCCTATTTTGTAGTTTATTTTCTTTTGCCATTAAGCAAGGAGACCTTTGCATCAATTGTTTTTTTTCATAAATAAACCTGCTGCTATGGAAACATGCTGCATCTATAACTCTCTCGGCATCATATATAAATATTGCATAATATTTGTTTACATGTACATGGGTTGCTTAAATGCATTTTACTTATTAAAATGTGCCCTTGCCAGCTTAATGTCACAGGATGAACATTTGAGTCATAGAACTACTCTTCCTCACTGCCTTTAACCCAAATACTTCAACCGCATGTCATATGCATTAATAATAATAATACATTTAATTTCAAAGCGCTTTTTCAGGTGCTCAAAGACGCTTTACAGTGGTGATAAAACGAGATAAAATAGAATAAAAAATATTAAAACAGCAACACAACATAATTCACAAATTAAAAGCCAATCTGAAGAGGTGTGTTTTGGTCAGTGTTTTGAAAGTGGGGGGGTCGGTGCAGTCTCTGATGTGTTGTGGAAAGAAATCCAGGCTATTGTCCGTTATGAATTTGTTTAGAATGTGGCTTTTATTGCATTATTCCTACATTACATGGATTTACGTTTAATCTCAATGGTTATGACACGTATGGGCACACACAAAAGCAAGGCAAACAGTTTGACAAATAATGCACATTTTATACACAGTGGCGTGTTAAAGTGTCTCACAAATAGCCTAAAAGAGAAAAACATGGCCTATCATTAAGGGATCTCTGCTCACCACCAGGCACGAGAGAAAAGAGAGTAAAACGGAGCGAGACGCAGATGAAACGAGCGGAGTAAATTATATTAAAAGTGATTCAAAGTTGATTTAAAAAAGATCAAATTACCATCCACACGGTCGGGAAACCCAGTAGACGGTATAGAACGTTAACCAACGGTGTTTTGGTGAGTCAAACCTTTTCATAGAAAAGTTTTGTAAGAGTGATTTAATGTTAGCTTCATTGTTAGCATTTCATGTTGTTGAACTGTAAGGGAATGAACATGGCTTGCAATGTCATGTATTTGTTATTTTGTTTGGCTGAAACTACGTGGCTTTAATGTGTGTTTTACAAGGGGAAATATGTGTTATTTTGTAGGAACAGGATACATGAAACGTGTAGAGGAGAGTAAAGCTGCCATTTTGAGCCCCATTATAAGCTGTATTGACAAAAGAGCTAAGTTTACAGTAGTTTTGAAAATGTAATTATATAATTGATATTGTTAGTTTATATTATATTTATATTCTTTCATGACCTGTCGTACAGGTCAGGTTTTTTCGACCGGATAAGAAAGTTGATCGCGAGTGAGAGGACAACACACACACGTGCTCTGATACCAACACACTCTAATCCAGGGGTTCCCAACCAGTCGATCGCGATCGACCGGGGAGATTCCCAGTCGATCGCGAGATGTGTCTAAAAATAGAACAACAATATTCAGTTTTATCGTTAATGTCCTATAACATAATCTTCCTGTGTCAGAATAATGCACTTGAACGCATCAAAGCTTTGTGATTGGACGGCATGACCCCATGTGTTGGGGCGTGGCTGGTGGGCAGTGGGCAGTGCAGTGACAGTCCGCACACACACAATACCGTAATTATGGAGAGACAGCAAGCGCATTTCGTGGCATCTGCAGGCAGTGGCAAGTACTTCCGGCATATGCCACAGAGGCCGCTACTCTGTGGTATCTGTGGCAAGTACTTCCGGCATATGCCACAGATGCCACAACTTGCCGAGGCATCTGCCGCTGCTCAACGGGAGTTGCCACAAGATGCCAGAGTAAGAGAAGGTTTGCTGTAGCTGCCACTCGCCTTCCGTCGCAAATGCTGCTATTTAAACCCGTATTTATCGTGTAAAATGTCGCTGTTTAGGCATGACTTTATCGAACTGATCTGTACACAGGACTGATGATCTCTACACAGGGTTGAGTTGTAACGGAATACATGTAACGGCGTTACGTAATCAGAATACAAAAATTAGCCTAACTGTATTCAGCTCGCGTTACATTTGAAAAACAACTAATCCGAATACAGTTACTTTCGTAAACCTGAAGTGAATACATTTTGAAATACTTGGAATTATTGGTGGAAAAGTTTCCTCACAAAATGTATCCTAATATTCATTACCGGCAGAACTGTGTGCACAGCGCAGCAACATGTCTGTGAGGCCCCGCCCCCCGCACGCAGATGAGAGAGAGATCTCTTTTTAAATATATTGAAAGTTAGAAACGGAGATGGTTCGATAAAACGTGCAAGATAACATTTATGTAGCATTTCTTTATTGTCGAAATTATGACATTTCATAACGGGATAAAATCAAAGTGAATGGCCTGCTGCTGCTAAAGGCATGGGGCAAATATAACTGTCCTTTGCCTAATTTATAAAGTAAACCTTAGCATCTCACTAGCAGTGGCAACTGCAATCAGTTACAGCTGCCCTAAGTCTGTAGCCAAGTCTAATAACACCAGTGTACACGTTGCTGTGTCAATACAGATATGTATTTGTTAATTATTTGTCTTTACTAGTCATACACCTGGTTTATCGTAGCAAGCAGTGGAAACTCCTCTCAAGAAGCGACAATTGAATAAATACGGGTTTAAATAGCTGCATTTGCCACGGAAGGCGAGTGGCAGCTACAGTAAACCTTCTCTTACTCTGGCATCTTGTGGCAACTCCCGTTGAGCAGCGGCAGATGCCTTGGCAAGTTGTGGCATCGGTGGCATATGCCGGAAGTACTTGCCACAGATACCACAGAGTAGTAGCATCTGTGGCATATGCCGGAAGTACTTGCCACAGAGGCCACGGAGTAGTGGCCTCTGTGGCAGATGCCGGAAGCACTTTCCACTGCCTGCAGATGCCACGAAATGAGCCAGGCCCTACTGTAATTATGGCAGTAGCAAAAAAGCCCAAAATATATAATTTTCACTCCGAGTAGGAGGATGATTATTTTTTTATCTATTCCAATTCAAAGTCCATCTGTCTCATCTGCAATGCGAGCGTGGCTTTATCGAAGAAGGGTCATTTAGGAGCGGCATTTCAAAACAGTGCACAAACGCGACGAGACGGAATTCCCTCCTAATTCTGCCCTACGCTCCCAAAAGGGGAGGGGCCTGAAAGGACAGCTAAATGCACAGCAGTCCATTTTCACCAGGCCCAACAACAAGAGCAAGGCTGCTACCATAGCATCTTATCGTGTCAGTCACGTTCTTCCAAACACATGAAGTCTTTCAAAGACGGCGAAGTTGTGAAAAAAGCATTCCTGGAGGCTGCCGACGCGCTTTTTGGGGACAGTAAAAATAACAGAAGCATTTCAACAGGTTTTTGATATAATAAAAACTCAAGTTAGATACCGTTATTAATCAGCTGTTAGTTTTAGTTTGTTTGAACTTATTCATTATAATTATTGTACAAAATGTATAAGAATGCAAACTTAAATTGATTATAGTCTATTATCAATTCAGGTTAAGAAACTAATGTTGCTTGCATCCTATTTTAAAGGCATTTATGTTTATATTCTATCCTAATTTATACTTTTGTGAATAAACTCCAACTCTGTATCAACAACACTGTTGTGCAATTTAAGTTAAATACCCGTACTTGGATTAGAAAGAGGTAAGATCTGCAGTATTTTATGAAGTAGTAATCTTACAAAAGTCAGTTCTATACAAGTAGAAGTGTGTATTTACCTGGTAGTAGGCTGTCAGTAATGGCTACGCCTCTATTTGGACTGGTAGATCTCGGCAGACCGGCAACTTTAAAAGTAGCTCTCGGTTCAAAAAAGGTTGGGCACCCCTGCTCTAGTCACTCCATAATCGTCCAGGAGCGACGCTTGGTCAGGGTCCCGTGGCGTGCAGTTGTGACGCTTCTAGGCTCCTTCAGCTTCATAAAGGGACGCAAATAGCTTTCAACTGATTTCAATGTATTCCCATCTGCGGTGGGATTTGACGCTCATGGAAGCACGACATTAGTTTGTGTCAGCTGCCCTTAAAGGCAACGTGAGCGTCCATTCCCATTGGATAACGGAGAATTGTACACCCGGAAATAAGTAGTCCCCTTACTGTCGATTGATTTGACAGTGATATCTGCACTACTCATCGACTAAAAAACACCAGATTATCCTTGTTAATTACACAACATTGATTGGTTTAAATTGTGTGCAATGCTTTTGTATTTTTCCCCTTCGATTCGGAGAAACACATATTTTTTCGGAGTAAAGGATGGCAGAAGACACTACACTACCCAGAATCCCCAGCTATCGTTTAGGACTACACCATGTGCTCTGTTTGACGTGATTAGTTCTCAAGCTCTGTGATTGGTTGACCTCCAACTGCAATTCCACTCATTCCAATGGCTGGCATCTATGTCACGTGATCTTCAAATTTCTCCCTGCAGAAAAAAAAAACATGGCCGAACTTCGTTTTATTCTCGGTGGAAAATGCCTATTTTAAAGTTAGTTTGGCCATTAAAATGCGTTTTGATGTCATTTGATGCTCGAAATATGAGTTGTTATTTCAGATTATGTGTGCAGTGGATGTACATGATCTTTAGTTTGCTAGTGTAGTGATCACTAATTGACTCTATGTACATAATTCAATCATGGAACTACAGGTTGGGGGTATTGTTCCGCACGGACATTATTGCGTTTTGTACCTCTTGTGTATATACTGTGTCCTCCTCCTTTTCTCTCTCTCTTGTTGTCCCGGGCTGCGACCCGCCAAACCTGCATTTCTGCTCCGCAATAAAGTTGCCTTTTGCACCTTCGATGCACCGCCTCCGACTCCATATCTCTCGGCACTACACTGGTGACCCTGATACGTCTTGAGAAGTTTCCGGGACGGAGCCGAACACGGCAAAAGGAACTCGAGTTCCTTTCTCGAAATGCCGGGGTTTGATTGGAGACGTCCGTGGCTGCCACCGGCACGCGGACTGAGGCTCGGTGCGCGCTCCGCAGAAGGCTGGAGACGTTGCTCGCCGTTCCCGCATCGGCTTTCTATCCAACGGGGGACGATGCACGACCCACCTCATGGGGCTGTTTCTTCGGGGCGTGCGGCTGCACGTCCCGGCTGCGCTACCTGACGGCGACTAACGGCTAACCACGAGGGGCTAACGATGGCTAGCAGCTACCCATGGCTGCCAGCTAACGGCTAGCTGCTAACGGCTATCGACACTTTTGAGTTTTTTCTGGTGCCTGAGAGGAGGTTCGACCATGTCTGGTTGGCCTCGTGTGGATCCTCTCACGATTTCGCCCACCTGTTTTTGACCGTGGACAGTACGACCCTTTTTGAGTTTTTCCTGGTGCCGGAGAGGAGGTTCGACCGGCCGGTTGACCTCATGTGGACACTCTCAACCTTTTTCACCACCTCGACGGCGGTTCCAGACGCCACTCACGTTTTCATCGACGCCTGGGTGGTGCACTCCTGGACCCCGTCTCGCCTCGACGGTTTTGGACGTCGCCCATGCTGCCATCGGCCCGTGGGTGGCGCGCTCCGGGACCCTGTCTGGCCTCTCCTGCCTTCCGGGGATATCCAGACGCAACTCACGTTCATCGGCGCCTGGGTGGCGCACTCCTGGACCCCGTCTCGCCTCGACAGTTTCGGACGTCGCCCATGCCTTCGTTGGCCCGTGGGTGGCGCGCTTCGGGACCCTGTCTGGCCTTTTCCTTCGCCTCGGCGGTTTCGGACGTCGCCCATGCCTTCATCGGCCCGTGGGTGGCGCGCTCCGGGACCCTGTCTGGCCTCTCCTGCCTTCCGGGGATATCCAGACGCAACTCACGTTCATCGGCGCCTGGGTGGCGCACTCCTGGACCCCGTCTCGCCTCGACAGTTTCGGACGTCGCCCATGCCTTCGTCGGCCCGTGGGTGGCGCGCTTCGGGACCCTGTCTGGCCTTTTCCTTCGCCTCGGCGGTTTCGGACGTCGCCCATGCCTTCATCGGCCCGTGGGTGGCGCGCTCCGGGACCCTGCCTGGCCTCTCCTCTTACCGCGGCTCACGGTTCACCTCGACGGCGGCTCCGGACGGCGCCCCGTCTGGCCTCTCCCCTGTCCACGGCTCCTTCCTCCCGGGGATGCTGCTCCTGCCCCCCGGGGACCCGGCTCTTTCCTCCCGAGGACTTTGTGCCCGCCGCCGTTGTGCCCTCGCCTGCGTCCGGGTGGCGCTCCTCCCTGCTGGGGACCACTGGGATATTCACGTCGCAGTACAGTGGCCCTGCTTTCTACGGCTGGCGGATGTTTTCTTCATTCGCCACGACGCCTACTGCGGCCCCCTTACGACAGCCCGTTCCCCACCCCCGGTGACGATGCCCTCGTTAGGGCCCCTACCCTCTCCTGCGGCCCCCTTCTGACGGCCCGTTCAATGCCGCGGCCTCGCCTTCCTCGGCCCCTGTAGTGCTTCCTCCCGGACGCGAGGATTGTGCCCATGGTTGAATTCTGGGGGGGCTTGTGTAGTGATCACTAATTGACTCTATGTACATAATTCAATCATGGAACTACAGGTTGGGGGTATTGTTCCGCACGGACATTATTGCGTATTGTACCTCTTGTGTATATACTGTGTCCTCCTCCTTTTCTCTCTCTCTTGTTGTCCCGGGCTGCGACCCGCCAAACCTGCATTTCTGCTCCGCAATAAAGTTGCCTTTTGCACCTTCGATGCACCGCCTCCGACTCCATATCACTCGGCACTACACTAGTTATTATGAAGATTACTTCAGGAAATTGTGTCCATACAACGTTTTCATTGTTACCAAGGTGGTTGCTAGGGACGCTGCTATCGATATTATTTCTGTTATGTTGTGTAACTGTTTAATGGTGTTATCTTTATTGCTACCCCCTTCCCCGTCAATGTATAGTGTTGGTCCACGGCGCAAACGTATTAGTTTAACAAAATCCGCATCTAAAATTGTGGCATAGATATGTTATTTTCCCCTGTGCAATTCCAGTCTCACATCTCACATCACATCGTCATTAACAAATACCGGAAACAGACCGAAAATATTTAAAAAAAAAAAAAAAACTTTATTCCGAGTGTGCTTGCTTTTCTCTTTGAAAGTCATCACATAACGGCATTGTAATACACGGTTCGGCTGCATTAAATATTACATATCTGCCGTAGTTCTCTATTTATAGAGCCCTGATGAGAAGACTTCTAGACAAACATGAGGAACTGCCGCCAACACTGAAAACCTGACGTGGATCATACATTTATCAGCAATTAAACAACATCTTACATTTCTTTTCACACAATACGTCTCCTTGCAGTATCAACACTAATTCGGCTGACTTTTATATTTGATCCAATTGATAGACTCTATTTACACCATAAAGGTGCACATTACATTACATTACATTGCATTTAGCTGACGCGTAGTGCACTCGCTGGGGTGTACAGTTTAACCATGTCCTGGATGTAGGAAGGGTCAGATCCATTCGCAGCATGGTATGCAAGTACCAGTGTCTTGAAGTGGATTCTAGCAGTTACCGGGAGCCAGTGAAGGGAGCGGTGGAGCGGAGTGGTGTGGGAAAATGTTGGAAGGTTGAAGACCAGACGAGCCGCTGCATTCTGGATGAGCTGCAGAGGTCAGATGGCACATGCAGCTAGACCAGCCAGGAGGGAGTTGCAGTAGTCTAGGCGTGAGGTGACGAGAGCCTGGACCACAACCTGCGTGGCTTTCTGGGTCAGCTGGGGACGAATCTTCCTGATGTTGTACAGCGTATATCTGCAGAAACGGGTTGTAGCAGCGATGTTTGCAGTGAAGGACAGGTTGTTATCTAGGATTACTCCCAGATTCCTTGCAGTCTGAGTCGGGGAAACAACAGAGGTGCCGATGTTGATTGTCAGGTCAAGAGTGGGACAATCTTTTCCCGGAAGGAAAAGCAGTTCAGTCTTGTCAAGGTTGAGCTTGAGGTGATGAGCAGACATCCACTGAGAGATGTCAGCTAGACAAGCAGAGATGCGTGCGACGACCTGGGTCTCTGAGCGGGGAAAGGACAGAATTAATTGGGTGTCGTCAGCATAGCAGTGGTATGAAAAACCATGCGGGCTAATGACTGATCCGAGCGAGTTTGTGTACAGGGAGAAGAGGAGGGGACCAAGAACAGAGCCCTGAGGGAGCCCTGTAGTTAATTGACAAGGGTCGGACTCGGACCCTCTCCAAGTTACCCTGTAGGTACGGTCTTTGAGGTATGAGGTGAGGAGGGAAAGTGCAGAGCCTGAAACTCCAAGTTCTTGGAGAGTGCGAAGGAGGATCTGATGGTTCACTGTGTCGAATGCAGCTGACAGGTCCAACAGGATGATGACAGAGGAGAGGGATGCTGCTTTGGCAGTGTGCAGTTCCTCAGTGACAGCAATGAGAGCAGTTTCTGTGGAGTGACCTGCCTTGAAACCAGACTGGTGCGGATCCAGAAGGTTGTTCTGATGGAGATAACAGGAGAGTTGTTTAAAGTGTTTTAGACAGGAACGGGAGGAGAGAGACAGGCCTGTAGTTTATAACATCAGACGGGTTTAGAGTGGGTTTCTTTAGGAGAGGGTTTACTCTTGCCTCCTTAAGACTATTTGGAAAGTGACCAGAAGTTAGAGAAGTGTTGATGAAATGGGTGAGAAACGGTAGAATATCAGGAGCGATAGTCTGAAGGAGGTTTGAAGGGATAGGGTCCAGAGGACAGGTGGTAGGGCGGGCAGAGGTAATGAGAGTAAGATCCTCACTTGGAGAGAGAGGGGAAAAGGAGGTTAGTGTGTGGGTGAAAGGAGGGTCTGGTGACCCAGCGGTGAGTAAAGGTGAGTCAGAAAAAGAAGAGCAAATATCATCAACCTTTTTTTCAAAATGGTTAACAAAGTCGCTTGACAGAAGTGAGGAGGGGGGAGGGGCTTTGGGAGGGTCCAAGAGGGTGGAGAAGATGTTAAATAGTTTTTTGGGATTGGAATAGGAAGATTGGATCTTATCTTGAAAGAAAGTGCTTTTTGCCTGAGAGATGGAAGCAGAGAAAGAGGAGAGGAGAGCCTGATAGGTTAGGAGGTCGTCATGGTGTTTGGATTTCCACGGTTTCCGCTCTGCTGCCCGAAGGATGGTTCTATTAGCACGCAGTGCGTCATTTAGCCAGGGAGTAGGAGGGGACTGACGAGCCTGCCGAGATGTGAGAGGACAGAGAGAGTCCAGAGAGGATGAGAGAGTAGAGAGGAGAGTTTCTGCAGCAGAGTTTGGAGGCAGGAGTTGGAACGAGTCAGAGGAAGGGAGGGCTGAGAGCACCGATGAGGCAAAGGTAGAGGGCACAGCTGATATAAAGGGACACCTAGTGGTTAAAGCATGTTATTGAATTTCATTATTTTTATTATTAGATATTAATAGGATCCCTATAAAGTATATTCATTACTCGTTATTCTCTACTAATAGTTCATTAAAGACTGTATATAATGACTATTTTGCACATCCCTTTCAAGATTTCAAGACTTTCTAAGGTTTATTGATCATATACACAAACGGTGTAGTTATGCAATGAACGAACAACTTGGGCCGCAGGTTCCTCAATAGTGCATTACAAGACATCTATCAATATGTGTGCATACCTCCAGCAATGTTAACTATGTTGAAGCACTTATTTTAACTGATATTATACATATGTATTATACTCTTATAAGATGTATATAGATATTTCATCTCCGGCCTAGTCAGGTATTGAACAATCAATAAATAAAGAAGGCAAGGCATGGCAAGTTTATTTATATAGCACCTTTCAGCACCAGGCAATTCAAGGTGCTTTACAAAAACGAAAGACATTAAGAAAATGGCATTTAAAATCAGTCATTAAAAAGAAATGATAATAAAATAAACATTAAAAGATCAAACTTACAGTGCAGTCTAAGATATGAATAGTTCAATTCTTTAGGTTCTTGATTTTTAAGTTACTCAAAGAACCTCCCTTTGGAAATCCGAACATATCCGTCCAGATTTTTAATTTAGACAGACTGTTTTCACCATGTTTTGCTCGCATGACATCCACAATCGGACCCTCAGGAGGGTGTACTAGCCCCCTACTCTGCTTTGCGTTCCATAACAAAGTCTTTAAGTGTTACCTGAACACCCCGTTTTACCAAAACACTATTTTTCACCCGTCGGTGATGTGATACTTGTTCCTCAGTACAAATCACCCAAAAACTGATCGTAAACCCTGGCTACGACGGATATCCCAAATATCCTACTTTCGAGCAGTCCCTCTCATAAATGTCATGAAGTTTAATTACGTTTAAATTTAAAACATTAAAAGAAAAAAAATACATGGATAAAAGTTACAGTGCAGTATAAGATATGAATAGTTCAATTAAAAGCAGCGACAAAAAGAAAAGTCTTCAGCTTGGATTTAAAAGTAGTCAGAGTTGGAGCGGACCTGCAGGTTTCTGGGAGTTGGTTCCAGATATTTGGAGCATAATAACTGAACGCTGCTTTACCATGTTTAGTTCTGACTCTGGGGACAGAAAGCTGACCAGTCCCTGAAGACCTGAGAGATCTGGATGGTTCATAATTTAGCAGGAGGTCAGCAATGTATTTTGGGCCTAAACCATTCAGTGCTTTATAAACCAGCAGCAGTATTTTGAAATCTATTATTTGACACACAGGAAGCCAGTGTAAAGACTTCAGAACAGGAGTTATGTGATCCACTTTCTTAGTGTTAGTGAGGACTCGAGCAGCGGAAGAACACAGAATTATTAAATCTAAAACACAGAATTTGTATGATTATACTAAATGATTTACAAATAAACACCACTGCATATTTACAACTGTTACACATGCTGATGTAACGCAAATGTTTCCAACTTGGGATCAATAAAGTATATCTTATCTCATGATGATCGATGGCTACTGCCATATTTGTAAAATGTGCCTCTGAACCTTGACAAGTGCATGTTTCAGGCTCATCAATCAACAACAGGAGAGGTCACAGACATAAGACCAGCTGTTAAATAAAGCTCTTCTGACCTTAGCTGTCATGTGGGTATATATTAATGCTGCCCATTATGGGCACAAGCAATTTTCACCCATTTATTAATTATATGTTTTAAATGTGAGTGTTTCCTATCCCCTAAACCTCCAGGGATGTACACAGTTTAATACTGGCAACTTCTTATTATGGGAAATACGAAAACGTCTTTTAAAACTACAACTCCCAATAGAGACGTGCCATAGAGAACATGTTGCGAAACGCAATAGCCAGCATGTGTAGTTCTGGGGACGGGTGTGGGAGGGGGGGGGCGGGGTTCAAAATCCAGTTTTGGACAGTCTGCCGTGGTTCCATCCCATTTCAAGTGCTGTTCGACGCTCGGACTAACCCTCGGAGCACACTCTCCAATCACAGAGCATGAGGACTATCACAGGGTTTGTGAGGAGAAGCGGAGAGAATACTTACTTCCGGGTGTAATATTCTCTAAAGCAAATGAGCTGCTCCGACCCCCGGTCCTGACGGACTCCAACTTGTGTTTATTAATCAAACAAATACATAAACACAAGGATAATTATGTGTTATTGTTGAGTAAATGGAGAATTGCACAGGGGAAAATAACGTATCTATGCCACAATATTAGATGCGGATTTTGTTAAACTAATAAGTTTGCGCTGTGGACCAACACTATACATTGACGGGGAAGGGGGTAGCAATAAAGATAACACCTTTAAACAGTTACATAACATAACAGAAATAATATCGATAGCAGCGTCCCTAGCAACCACCTTGGTAACAATGAAAACGTTGGACACAATTTCCTGAAGTAATCTTTGTAATAACTAGCAAACTAAAGATCATGTACATCCACTGCACACATAATCTGAAATAACAACTCATATCTCTCGCATCAAATGACATCAAAACGCATTTTAATGGCCAAACTAACTTTAAAATAGGCATTTTCCACCGAGAATAAAACGAAGTTCGGCCATGTTTTTTTTTTCTGCAGGGAGAAATTTGAAGATCACGTGACATAGATGCCAGCCATTGGAATGAATGGAATTGCAGTTGGAGGTCAACCAATCACAGAGCTTGAGAACTAATCACGGGGCTTGTCAAACAGAGCACATGGTGTAGTCCTAAACGATAGCTGGGGATTCTGGGTAGTGTAGTGTCTTCTGCCATCCTTTACTCCGAAAAAATATGTGTTTCTCCGAATCGAAGGGGAGAAATACAAAAGCATTGCACACAATTTAAACCAATCAATGTTGTGTAATTAACAAGGATAATCTGGTGTTTTTTAGTCGATGAGTAGTGCAGATATCACTGTAAAATCAATCGACAGTAAGGGGAATACTTACTTCCGGGTGTACAATTCTCCGTTATCCAATGGGAATGGACGCTCACATTACCTTTAAGAGCAGCTGACACAAACGAATGCCGTGCTTCCATGAGCGTCAAATCCCACTGCAGATGGGAATACATTGAAATCAGTTGAAAGCTATTTGCGTCCCTTTATGAAGCTGAAGGAGCCTAGGAGCGTCACAACTGCACGCCAGGGGACCCTGACCAAGCGTCGCTCCTGGACGATGATGGAGTGAGAGTGTGTTGCTGATACAAGATGGTGAGCCAGACCCACGAACTGCTTTGATCTTTGTGCCAGTAAGAGGACTTGCTGGTTTATCAAGAGACAATAGGTGAACTCACTGCCAGTGTGGTAGGAGTATTGAAGAAATTATAAGGTTGGAACTGGATTGAAGTTGTACCTGGATTTAAAGAGACACTATATATTGTACTCTAGGTTTTCATTAGTCATTTGATTTAATTGATGGTACAATTGTGTTTTTTCATTGAATTAGATATATTCTACCTGTGAAAAGGGAAAAGAAAAAGAGTTAACTCAGGACATTGAAGAGATTAAAATAGGAAAAACCTATAAATAATACTTAGTAGACCGGTCTAAAATAAAATAGGCTATTTTATTTTGTTCATCCTGTATGGATACCATTTACTAAGTCACAGAAATCAGAAAACAAGGGAAAGGTGAAATACTTACCTCTGATTATACTGCAGAAAATATTCATTGTCTATGTTTAATGTTTTGTCTATTTGTCTATTTCGTCAGTAAATTGCCGGCTGTTCTATTCAAACCACCTGGTCTCTGGTCTAATTACTTACCTGTCTATCCACTCTAGTAGAACCCATAATCCTTCTAGTCAGATAGCATAGCCCAAGATAAGAAGTGTTACATTAGGATAAATAAAAACAGGTTTGAAATCAATCCAATGTATAGGACAGTAAACCAAAAATATCGTTTAAAACTGGAGATAGTAAAAAATATGCATAAATAAATAAATGTTAACTGGTAAAATAAGATATAAATGAACAACAAAAATAAAATACGTTATATTTATTTGTTATTGGCTATGGTAGGTTATTGGTTATGTTCACATACTCATTTGATTATTAAAATGTAAACTGATCTTTTTCATATGGGTGTTTAAACTTGTAATGTACCCCCTAGATCTAGGGGGGGGGGGGGGGGCACCAAATCATAATCTCGCCTAGGGCACCAAATGTCTAGGACCGGCCCTGCCTGTACATGACAGCTCATATCAGTTTTAGTCAAGAGATATTTTCAGAAGGTGTCTCTTGGTAAATTCAGGTCGAACTGAGTAAAGTTTGACAGTCATTTCTAATCAAAATGCTCACTGTCTTAATATTTTCAATGAGACATCAGCCTGATGAGAGACATAATCAATAGGATTTGACAGATAATGTTTTATTTCTACTTATTCTACTCGTCCTCTGCTTATTGTGCTTCTTAACTTTCTTTTTCTTCTCCATCCACTGTTTCTTCCTCTTTTCCTGTTTATTTACTCTTGATGCAATTGTTCCATCTTCTTCCTTTTTTCAAGTTTGATTTTATTTCAAGTTGCATTATTTAAAATCTATAAAGTCCTAGATGAAGTGGGTCATTTTCATAGTCACTGCACCATTGGAAGGAAACAAACACACTGGGTTATAAAATAAATAAACTTGAAAGATATACTTAGTTAGAGGCCACTCATGATTAATGCATATTATCTCACCACTCTCCAATACAGGCAACATACATATAGTACATGTCATCCTAGAATTTCAATATTTACCTTGAAGCCCTGATTGTATTGCGACTGGACCAATGCCACACACTAATCCTCGGCTCTTTGATGTCTAATCCATGGCTTGTTCATCTATTTTTTATACACGCTTTTGTATAAAACGTGTACTTGCACACACATGTAACTAAACATCTGCTACTGTGCAGCAGCCACATCTTGGACCCCTGCTGTGTATCAGCCTCCATGTTCACAAAAACATTATCCCACATCCTTAGGTCTTTACTCCTTACTGTAAACTTAAATGCTTATATTAAACGATTTCCTCTACATGTCACAAACGAGCTGAGGACCAAAATGCAGAACACGGGAAACCAGAGATAGTCGGTAACCAGCTTTATTAGAGTCAATAGGCTGGTAGGAGACAACACGGCAGATAGTAGGCAAAGGGCTGGTCGGGGACAGGCGAGGTTTCCGGGAGAAGGCAGGACGGGAGTCGTAGGCACAGAACGGGTCAGGGAGCAGGCGAGGCAGGCTGGTCAGGGACAGGCAGGGTCGAAACCGGGAGAGCAATCTGAGGAGTAGTGCGGGAAAGACAAGCATGCTGCGAAGTACGATCTGGCACTGAGGTGAAGGTGAAGTGGGCCTAAATACTAATGGAGCTGATGGGTGTAAACGACGAAGGGTGTAGGTAGGGCCCCCATCGATCATCCTAGGGGGTGGTGGTGGAGGGGCGGCGGAAACCATAGGGCTCTCCCGGACAGGTTAATCCTAGAGACGTGGAAGGTGGGATGGATTTTCATGTTCCGGGGCAAACTCAGTCGAACTGCTGCAGGATTAATGACCTTGACAATCTCGAAGGGTCCAATAAACCTGGGCGCTAACTTTTTAGACTCCATTCGAAGGGGAATGTTCTGAGTGGAAAGCCACACCCTCTGGCCTACCTTGTACACAGGTGCCTTGGTTCGTCGGCGGTTCGCTGATGTGGCGTACCGGTTAGCAGACTGAAGCAGAGTTGTACGAGCCTGCCTCCAAGTCCTCCGACAACGTCGGATGAAAGCCTGGACAGACGGACAGGTAACCTCCTTCTCCAATGCAGAGAACAATGGGGGTTGAAAACCGTATGCACACTGAAAAGGGGAAAGACCAGTAGCGGAACTGATGAGGGTGTTGTGGGCATACTCCACCCACAGGAGTTGTTTTGACCAGGTCGTGGGATGATCGGAAGCCATGCAGCGGAGAGTGGTCTCCATCTCCTGATTCTTCCGTTCGGTCTGGCCATTGGCCTGTGGGTGGAAACCGGAGGTGAGACTAACCGTCGCCCCGATGAGCTCACAAAACTCCCTCCAAAACACAGAGGTGAATTGGGGCCCCCGGTCGGAAACCACATCAGTCGCCAGTCCGTGAATGCGAAACACGTGGAGCAGAATCAGTTCTGCCGTCTCCTTAGCTGACGGGATCTTAGGCAGGGGTATGAAATGAGCCATCTTACTAAACCGATCTACCACCGTCAAGATGGCAGTATGTCCGTGGGACGGTGGTAGACCAGTCACAAAGTCCAATGAAATATGTGACCAAGGGCGACGTGGGACCGGTAATGGATGAAGGAGGCCAGCTGGCGCTTGGTGAGATGGTTTGTGCCGATTGCACACAGGACAGGCGTTCACAAACTCCCGGGTGTCAGCCTCCAGCGTGGCCCACCAGAACCGTTGTAGGACCATCCCCTTGGTACGTTGAATTCCAGGGTGGCAGGAAAGTCTGGAGCTATGAGCCCACTGAAGCACCTCAGCCCTCAAAACCTGAGGCACAAACAAGCGGTTAAGAGGACAAGAACTAGGACCGGGTTGGTCCACCAAAGCGGTCTTAACCCTCTCCTCAATCTCCGAAGCGAGGACGCCGATCACTCGAGGAGCAGGAAGAATAGTGTCCGGAATACCCCGGGTGTCTCCCTCCCTCCCGAACTGCCGGGACAAAGCGTCGGCCTTCACGTTGCGGGAGCCCGGGCGGTAGGAGAGAAAAAAATTAAACCGGGTGAAAAATAACGACCACCTGGCATGCCGAGAATTCAGTCTCTGTGCCGACCTGATGTATTCCAGGTTCTTATGGTCGGTCCATACCTGAAATGGTTGTTCTGTCCCCTCAAGCCAGTGTCGCCACTCCTCCAACGCCAACTTGACTGCTAGAAGCTCTCGATTCCCCACGTCATAGTTTCTCTCCGCCGGACTCAATCTCCTCGAAAAGAAAGCACAGGGGTGGAGCTTCTGGTTCTCACCAGAACGTTGCGACAGGATGGCCCCCACCCCTACGTCAGAAGCATCCACCTCCACCACCAACTGACCAGCGGTGTCTGGTACTTGAAGGATAGGAGCTGACGTAAACCGGCCCTTGAGGTCCTGAAAAGCCTCCTCGGCTGCAGGGGACCATCGGAACGTCACCTTGGATGAGGTCAGGGCGGTGAGCGGGGCGGCCACGGTGCTGTAGCCACGGATGAACCGTCTGTAAAAGTTGGCGAATCCCAGGAAACGCTGCAGCTCCTTCCGGGAATCAGGGACCCGCCACGAGGTAACTGCTGAGACCTTAGAAGGATCCATCTCCACACTTCCTTGACCCACGATGTAGCCAAGAAAGGCGACCGAAGAAGTGTGAAACTCGCACTTCTCCGTCTTGACGAACAGTGAGTTCTCCAGAAGTCTCTGGAGGACTGTCTGGACATGATGGACGTGCTCCTTGAGGTTCTTAGAAAAAATCAAGATGTCGTCCAGATAGACAAAAACATAACGATCCAACATGTCTCGGAGTACGTCGTTCACCAACGCCTGGAAAACTGCAGGGGCGTTGGTAAGTCCAAATGGCATCACCAGGTACTCGTAATGTCCCGAAGAGGTGTTGAAGGCGGTCTTCCATTCGTCCCCCTCCCGGATTCGTACCAGGTGATAAGCGTTTCGTAGATCCAGCTTAGTGAAGATTGTAGCCCCCTGTAGTAACTCAAATGCTGACGAGATGAGTGGCAAGGGATAACGATTCTTCACCGTGACGTCGTTCAGACCCCGATAGTCAATGCAGGGTCTCAGGGTCTTGTCCTTCTTCGCCACAAAAAAAAACCCTGCTCCTGCGGGTGATGTGGAAGGACGAATAATTCCCGCAGCCAGAGAGTCATTGACGTAGGTCTCCATGGCCTTCCTCTCCGGTGCCGAAAGCGAGTACAACCGGGCCTTGGGTGGGACTGCGCCTGGATGTAGCTCAATGGCGCAGTCATAGGGCCGATGAGGTGGGAGAGATGTCGCCTTAGCCTTGCTAAACACCTCCTTAAAGTCCAAATACTCCGCCGGAACCCCTGTGACATCCGGAACCAGGTTCATATCCACAGATAGTTGAGGTGCGGCGGCCTGCTTGAGACAAAAACCTGATGACAGGAAGAACTCCAACCTAGGATGGACCCAGTTGCCCAGTCAATGTTCGGGTTGTGGCGGCGGAGCCACGGATAACCCAAAATCAGAGGGATTTGGGGGGACCGTAGCACATGAAACCGGATTGTCCTCATGGTGGTTCCCCGACATGAGCATACGGACCGGTGTCGTCTGGTGTGTCACTGTTCCCAGCAGGTGACCATCCAAAGCATTAGCCGGTACCGGCTGGAGCAGCCGAACCTGTTGGATGCCCAGCTGTCGTGCGAGCTCCTCGTCAATGATGCTAACATCTGATCCGGAGTCGATAAAAACAGCCAGAGCCTGAGATTTGCCTGTCAGGAGGAGTCGAGCATGGCACAAGGGTCTTAGATTGGGGATCAGCTCAGAGGTTTGGCCCACCAGTATACTCCCCATTACTGATGAGCTGTCTTTTACCTCTTCGACAAGTCAATAGCGTAATCCACCACCGTGCCGGAACCCTGGCACAAACTCAGCAGGCCTCCAGCAGCGTCGGGACCCAGACGAACGGGACCGAACACCTTCCGCATCTCCGCGGAAAAGGCAGCAAACGAGGCGCAGGCTGGTGTCTGCTGCTCCCACTCAGCAGTTCCCCATAAACGTGCTCTCCCCGTCAGATGATTAACGGTGAAAGCTACCCGAGCCGCCGAGGAGGCGAAGGTGTGTGGCTGCAGTGAAAACAATATGGAACAGTTTGTGAGAAAAGGCCTGCATCCCTCCGGCTCACCAGCGTAGCGTTCCGGCGTTCCCACACGAGGCTCCGGAGCGTATCCCGTCGACCCAGGGGCTGGAGCGAGCATCGGAGCTGCGGGCGGAGGGACGGTAGCAGCCATGGTAGCGGCTAGCTGTTGTACGGTGGCGGCCATCTGTTGCATCTGGGAGGTAAGGTGAGCCAGCGTTTGTCCCTGGGTTGAGGTTGCCTGGTGCGTCTCGATAGCTAAGGTAGCTATTGTGACCTCCTGTCTTTGGATGGCATCCTCAACCCTCTCAAAGCGGTCTCTAGGAGACCCGGTGTTTGCTTGGTCCATTTCTGGCCAGATCGTTCTGTCACAAACGAGCTGAGGACCAAAATGCAGAACACGGGAAACCAGAGATAGTCGGTAACCAGCTTTATTAGAGTCAATAGGCTGGTAGGAGACAACACGGCAGATAGTAGGCAAAGGGCTGGTCGGGGACAGGCGAGGTTTCCGGGAGAAGGCAGGACGGGAGTCGTAGGCACAGAACGGGTCAGGGAGCAGGCGAGGCAGG
Source organism: Harpagifer antarcticus (assembly GCA_902827135.1). NCBI lineage: Eukaryota > Metazoa > Chordata > Actinopteri > Perciformes > Harpagiferidae > Harpagifer > Harpagifer antarcticus. The sequence goes on from CADEHL010001172.1 coordinate 11,863,380, forward strand.
CTGGTCAGGGACAGGCAGGGTCGAAACCGGGAGAGCAATCTGAGGAGTAGTGCGGGAAAGACAAGCATGCTGCGAAGTACGATCTGGCACTGAGGTGAAGGTGAAGTGGGCCTAAATACTAATGGAGCTGATGGGTGTAACAGAGTGAGAGAGAGAGAGACAGGGTGTGACTACCAGGTGACTAAGGAATGATAATGCAGAAAATAGGTGAGTGAGAAAGCAGACTGTGACACTACAGGAACATGTGATAGTGTTCTTGGCCTGATCACGCATGTTCTTGTTATTTTTCATAAAAATAAGTAGGTATTTAAAGTTATATGGTTAGACTACTATTTTGATATGCAGAAGCACATAGAAGAAAGTCTCAACAGTGAGCTGCATCCTTACATAATGGTTCAGTATACTAACACATATAAAGAAACAGTTGGAACTCCTTACACATTGTATTCACAGAGGAGTACACCTGCAGATTAATTTATATTTAGAAACCGGTTTATAAATAACTATGAAGAGAATTGATCCATGTCTCAGGCTTAGCTAAACATAAACCCTAACTCTCCTTTGATGAGAAAGCGTACAGCAGAAAGAAGGAGGCTCGGACCTTAGGGGATTTTTCACTGAGCGTTATAAACATTTCAAGTATGTACAGTTGTTCTCCAAATAGCTTCTCTACACTTTCATACACGCTAATGCATTCATAATTCAAACAGTAGAAATGATGGGGGGAAAAGAAAAACCTCTGGCTCACACTACAACCCACTCCCTCATCAGTAGTATTCAGTAAATATTGTCCATTTTTGTTTAGCCCATGAATACTCACTCACTCATGTAAATGCTTATTGTGTGTATATTTTGGGTTTGCATACACATACTGTAAGGTACATCGTATACTGTGTAAAGGCTCACACCCACACACAGTCACAAAACACGACGACAGCACACAACATCTTTATGCAATACTGAACAACTACACAACACACATGCTGTAGGACTCCATATCCTCCAATCCACCATCTCTCTTCCTGCGTATCCCCCACGAGAAAGCTTCTTTAACAACGCTTCCATTTTATCTATGACTCAGTCATCTAGTCTTCTTTCTCTCATCTGTAATCTTGGATTAATTTCATATTCTTGGCTCCAATTGCTTGTCACATTGTATATTCTCTTCTTCACAAGATCAGGAAGAGAAAGGAGAAGAGTAGCCAGAGATCACATGCTCACGTTGCATTTTTCTCACAAAAAGGCTATGGATATTCCAGCAAACACAAATAACTGTTCCAAAAACAGAGGCATGCAGTGTTTACCGTGATTTTCTTCTCATAAATGTTTGAGAAGAACTCCCTCTGGGAAGAACTCTGGGATTTTAACCTTGCAGACGAATTACATGCACAGAAAACTATACAACACAATAGGGAGAGGGAAAACCCCAATAAGCATAAAAGGGCCCCTTTTAAGATATACTAACTAATATGTTTGTTGAAAGAAAGCACTGTGGTTTACCAAATAATGTCAAACCGTCTTTAAACACTTCTTCTATCAAGTTTGCATTAATGAAATAAAATTGAGTACAATATTCCGAACACAATTCTATTTCATGTCTCTTTCTTGATGTTTTCCAGATCACACAGTGCTCCAGCCTGTCAAATAAGCAGACTTTAAAGTGGAATCATCCCCCTTCACAGCCGTGTTAAAATAATTTACTGGCTGAATTGGCATAGCCTGATTTCAAGGCTGTCTCACAGGCCCAGCTAATCTGATTATTCATATTCATTATCAAAGTCCTCCCAAATTAGAGGGCACAAAATGAAGGAAAGTGAGCGGAGACGGGGTGTAAAAACAAAAAGAAGCAAAATAATATTGAAGTATTTTTAAACCTGCTCCCTAGACAGAGACAATAGGTTGACAGGCTCGAGAAAATAATAAGTTAAATCCAAAATAGATTCTTTGGTCTATAATTGTAGGTTTTATTTTAAACTACTATCTTATGGAATAATAAAGGCTATAATTACTTCTGAATTGTACCTTTACCTTCTTGTCTTTTTATATGACTGCTGTCATGGCTTCTTCAGTGTTGTTGTGAAACCCAGGATTAGTTTTAGTTTCTTTTAAGTGCTGCTAAAGGCAAAAACGGGATATATCCCCATATAGAGCACCAGCAAGGTGTATACTGTATAATATAGGAACTGATGTATATATCCAAAGTACAACATATAATAAGTACCCTGTATCAAGATTGATGCAAAACAAGTGACATTTGACCTTTTTAGAGAGGTTTAGCAAAACAAACTCCACCTCTGAGGTGATTTGGGTGGAAATGGCCGTTTTTACCGTTTCTCTGGAACCCATTGGTCGATTTTGGTGATTGACATATCTTTTTTACCGTTAGAGCCAATAGAATCGAAGAGGAATTTCGACATACACCTTACCATTGAGAAATGAGAGCTATGCGCACACAGTTTTGCATGAGAGCGAACCTATCTCTCGCTCTGACATCTGGAAACGGAAAGCAGGTTTATTGTTTATGGATTATCAGAAATCCTTTCAAATGCGGCTTTCACACCAGCGCTTTTCCCTTTCTAGCTCCGAGCGGGAGCTTTTCTGGTTCAGCTCCAGTTTCCCTTTTCTGCTCCCGCTCTGTTCACACCGCCCAGAGCTGCCGCTGCTACGTCATGACGTCATCGTTTACGTGCCTGCTTCATAAAATCCAAACCGCATGGAAATCCCTCACATTGACAACAACAACAATGGCCGATTGTATTGAAGCGCTGTTCGCTTTGGTGATCCTCTTACGAAACTAAATGGAAGGCATCAGACGACTTTACAAGGGACGACTTTACTTGGAACTTTACAAACATCACATGCGAAATGCAAGACTTCTTTGTGGTCTTCAGCATCTACTTCAACGACGAATCTGCCCCCGCCAGGGCTCTCGACTAACTTTTTTCACCATCCTCCCGGAACCGTCCCGAAATACAATCTAAGCCGTCCCGAAATTAATGTGGACCGTCCCGAATTTAAAATGTTAGTTTTTCTACATTATCATTAGTTAAAATAATTCAAAATGACCTTTAACATAAATAAAACAACATACAAATCATTAGATGATAATTCATCAACCTTTTTATTTGAGTAAATCATTCAATCACATAAACAAAGGCCAAATATATTTAAACAAACACACAAACGAGAAAATTACTCTAATATTGAATCCAATCAAGTCCCATCCAATTAACAAAAAAATCCAACACTCTGTCCTGAAGACAGAACCCAGAGTAACCACTAACCAGGAGACCTTTACAAACTGCCCCACCCCCTCGCACACAGACGGGAGAGAGAGATCTCGTCTGAATTGGAACACTCGAAAATACATCATAGACGCATGTTGTAGTCTTATTGCATATTAGAAACGGAGTTGGGAAACTAAAACTGCGATATAATGTGTATGTAGCAATAATACATATGACATATATTTTTTAAATGTCTCCAGTACCGATAAAAAGTCAGATAACGTCGGAGCTTAAAGAGCCTGTGACACGAGTTTCCCCCATCATCCAAACCCATCAATTTGAGTAAATATTGTCCCCTTGAAAACCGTTACTGAACTGATTTTGGATATTTGTACTTTGATAACCATTAATCTGCCCTTCAATGTTGACCATTTTCTGGATCTTCTCGGGGATTCTTCAAGTCCCGCCAAATTACGTGTGACGTCATTGCGGGCACAGCGCTCCAGCTGCACCGTTCAGGATCCCAGCATCTGCATGTGAACGCACGATGGCGCACACAGCAGCAAGCTCAGACAGCGATGACAGTTTAATTTTGAACGTGTCTGAGAGCTCATATGAGGCTGAAGGATCGGTTTATGTTGTATCTGTTAGAAGTTTAGGAATTAGGTGCGTCAATATGGGCGATCATACGGTCATGTAGCCAGTGGTGGAATGGGACTAAAAATCATCCCGGGACTCTCGACCAGCCCACTTCGGTACCGCTAGTAAATTGTCAACGGGGGGAGTGGGGGATGTCAGGGGCGGCGGGTGCTGTAGGCTAATATTTGTGTCACTGCATCCTGGTAAAATACAAATATAATGTATAATGTCTGTGTCTTTGACATTAGCGCTGCTAGCCACCTGTGCCCTGTACTACGAAGCCAGTTCAACATACCCTGGATATGTTTGAGTAACAAACAAACTAACAACAACAAACGAGATCTCGCTAAGCGGTCCTATGATGCTGGTTATCAACTCGATAAATCAAGCCAGGGTTTCTCTCTTCAGCTGAGAGCACGTTCACGTGAAAGGGGCGGGGTTAGCTACATTTGACCAATCACAAACAGGGTGTACTGACAGCGTCATACTTCATTAATGAAAAGTAAACTAATATTAGACAAATATGAGCTTTAAACATCCATGATTTAAACATATAATCCAGGATACAAGCCACAGAGTTGCACCTGCAAGGTGAATACAGAACAACTGGTTAAAAAATAACTAGGCCGACCGAGTGTTTGAAAGCGTATAGTTTTATGATATCACTGCCCCATCTAAGACACGAGTGGATCTGACTTTAATTAGCCTACATTTGACTCGAGTGTTTCGTCAACATAATGTGTTGCTTAAAATAATACTTCTGCATACAGTATGTGACACTGTAAGTGTTGCACGGCCAGATACGGCTGGAGAAGCTGACTCAGATAAGGAAATATATGATATTATATGATCGATGATCTGATTGATGATGTAATATGAATGATAAGTGCGACACGTCAGCGTCTTCTCTGCATACGGCAGTTTAAACTGTATTTCCTTTATCCTGTAATATGACTTGAGAGATTTAAACTCCTCACACTGAGTTGATCTCTATTCTATAGACGCCGGAGGCGGGCAGCGTCAGGTAAAAAAAGTTATTTAGCCTTCCCAAACCTGAGCCTCACGCGCCGCCTATGGGGGATGTGCTAGTGACTTATCCGACCGGCCCACTTCGGCACCGGCCCATCGGGATTCGTCCCGATGGCCAGTGCGCCACTGCACCCAGCCCACGTAAACTGTCAACGGGGGGAGCCTCGCTGCGGGGAAACGGTGGACCTAGTGTGGGAATAATAATAATAATCCGTGCATTTTATCCATTAATTTCCCCAACATTGTGGTAAAAAAAACACACGTTTAATCCATGTTGGTGTACTACAACTACAAAAAGCTTTGTTTTCTCATCAGGAAATGCAGACCGGCTCAAACAAACGATTTTTAATCATCATCCTCACGATCATTTAATGTATCATATGCTCGCCGAATTGACATGAAAGCAAGTTTCATCCACTTGAGTTTACAACGACAAAAATAATCGATTTGTTTTTATATCACATCGTACGGGAGGAAATTCAGCAGCTCTCACTACCGATTTTTAATCCTAATTTAATCATCATCTTCACCATCATTTATGTTTATGTTCGCCGAATTGACATGAAAGCACTGACAAATATGAATATACTGTAGTCAACTTCATTCAAACGTTACTAACGTGCCTAAACTCAGTATATCACCATTTCTACGCATGACAACACACTTTGTCCGTGTTTGGCTCTCTCGCCGCACAGTGAAGCGTTCCTGCATTGACGTCACTTCCGGCTTCCCCCAAAACTTAAAAATGAGTCGAAGGAATTTCCCCGCGATGTTCGAAATTATTGATATTTATCGGAATGGTATCGCACCTTCTTTTTTAAACTGACGGTTCGAGATGACTAGTAGCCCAATATTTCATTGCACAACAGTTGTTGGGATGCTGTCACAGGCTCTTTAACGTTACCACTGTCTTTAATAATTCTGGCCCGGGGCCCGTTTAATACCGGGGCTCGGTACCGGTAGTACCCATCCCTACATGGGGAGAGGCGCAGCATATTGCTAAGGACTAAATACGATGGAGGGTTCTCTTCTCAGCCTTATTACCCATAGGGGATGAAGAGGAGTAAGTAAATAAAGAGGCCGGTGCTCCAGGGTCTGGTTCTGCTGTGCGTTTTTGTGACGGTAAAACATTTCAGAATTCCTCCACGGGATGCCATTGTCATTGTACATCACTCAACCCGCGAAATACACACACTCAGTACATAGCTAGACCCGCAAATTTGCGGGCCAGGAATTCGCGGGCACAGCCAGCTGTGTGGCTGGCTGACAGCCAGCGCCACAGCTGTAGCTACGTACAGTGTGTGTGTGTGTGTGTGTGTGTGTGTGTGTGTGTGTGTGTGTGTGTGTGTGTGTGTGTGTGTGTGTGTGTGTGTGTGTGTGTGTGTGTGTGTGTGTGTGTGGGGGGGGGGGGTTTGCGGGTTGCTAAATGTTTTGTGCGTGTGTGTTTATGTTGACAAGGAGGTTTAATAACTGTGTGCTACACAAAACGTGTAGTCGGTTTCATTTTCATCGCCGTTTGTAATAGAGTTAGCAGGGTATTTTTATTTTAACTCTCGTCCCAAATTCCTCCCAACATTTTTTTTTATCCTCCCCGACACTATTTTTTTCGGCCCCGGGACGACGGGACGTCCTTAAGCTCGAGCCCTGACCGGTACTGTTGTAGCTGAGAGGTTTTAAAACCCACCTCGGCCCCGCGTGTCGTTTGGCGAGCTGCTTAAAATCATAACAGGAAGGAAATCAGAACACACCAGGATACCAGTTAAACAATAATCTGTTTTAATTATAAAAGGTAATAATCCAATGCAATACAATTCAATATAATACAATTAGGAGCACTCCTGCTCTGGTTTCTCGTGCTGTTGTGATCTTTCGGTCTTCGCAGCAGGAGGAAAAAGAGAACGAACCCAATACAGAACACGCTTACATATTACAACAGAAGGGAGGAGCTAAGTCAGATGCTCCTCTTTTCAGGTTATCTCATTGGGAGATGTAAAAAGATGGCGTGTCGTAGCGAATCAGCGTGAGCCAGCCAGATAATAAACAAGTGTCTCTGAGGTTGTAGCAAAATACATCTGGCATCCGTTATCTCACATTCTGGCATAGACTTTCACACACACCCTTTCCTGCAACATTCCAGAGGCTTGAGCTGTGTCCAAAGAATATCCCCTTGCTTACAAAGATAATCATTTCATTTCTCATATTTCCAGCTTTTGTTTACACAGACTGCTATTATTAATACAAAGTAATTAAACACACACATATACTATTCAAGATATGTAGACTTCTCTGACATGCTGGAGATCTTAAAAAGAATATCCCCTCCCCCACCTAGTCTCCTGTCCTGCACAACTGCACCCCCCTTTTATGCAGAGTAATAAAACATGTTTAAGCTAACTACTCCACAATGTTGTAACAATTTTACCCACACATGAAAGAATACAGCAGAGAAGTCAATAGAATGCAACCACAGGCATTGCTCAGCACAATTTAACACATACATTTTTTCTTCAGACCTTAATTGTGTGACCCAATTCTCAAGGCCCTGTCATGCATCATTAACTACAAGAATGTAACTGCCTTCTATCTGGGGAAAATGTCTCTTGGAGTTCCCCTGTTATTTTGCAAAGACCATTGATGATTACCTAAGAAACTCATGGCCTCGAACTGCAACAAGGCTTTCTGAAAAACACTTAACGGGTAATCTTTTCACTCAAAAGAGAACTCACCAGTTATACTGCACCTTACTTACTCACAAATAGCCAAAAAAAACACCCTTTTGATTATATTTAAAAGTGGAAGAAAAAGACTATTGCGCTAATCTACTTTTAAGAAAAAGGGAACATTGTTGAATATATAAAAAACCTCTATATTTAAGAGGAAAAATGTACTTTGTTCCTTCAACTATTAACACACAGGAATGTATAAAACCACACATATATTAGTGATAACATGATGCAACACACCTCTTATATCAGGTGTCATTAAAATGAATATACCTAAAATACGCTGTATTAACTTTTCACTTCAAACCTTCAATTCCCCCTTTTTATCTCATTCTCAAGAGATAAACTTACACAAGGCATTTTGAAGCATATCCAATTCTTATAGTGTCAGTAAAAAACGTCTATGCTAACGTATGGTATTAAAACCCAACTTATTAAGAGTGCTGTGGACCAATGGGTCATTCAACCTTGACTTTTTAAGCGTTACAATGTACATACAGTAGGGCGAACAAATACACTATTATTCCTAATAGTAGTAGCGACCAACAGGTTATCAGGAAATTCAGGGCTCCTTCAGACATTTCCTATTCTTCTCTGAAATGTTTTGGTCTCTGTGTCAGCATTACACGAGGTCATTAAAACGTAAAAAATCCCTTAAATATGGGTTAATAAAAAGTCCCTCAAAAAATGGGTTAATAAAAAGTCCCTCAAAAAATGGGTTAACAAATGAGGTGCTACGTGTAGCTTATAGCAACCTGATCAGAGGGAAGTAGGTTCCTTTGTTTCCCCGTGAAGTCCGGTGTCTTTGTCCTCCTGCCCGCTGACGGCAGCTTCCAAGTCGTCTGCTGCATGGATGTCCTCGAGGTCCTTCTCCTCCAGTCCGCTGATGACAGCTTCCGAGTCGACCTCCTTGACGAGAGCCAGATCCGTCCTGATGTCGTCTAGGGTCCTTCCAGGTGGTTTCCCCGCCACACACTGGCTCCAGTGATACCAGTTTTCCCCCTTTCCTTCTAGGCGGACGGCATGAGATGTCCCTCTGAGTCACTCTGTGGGGGCCGGAGAACCTGGGGTTGAGCCACTTGGGCCTGATGACCTTCAGCCAGACGAACTCCACTGTGTTGGCCTCGTGTCTCTCGGGTCCTCCTCTGGCGTCAGCAACCTGTGTGGAAAAGCCTGATACCAGCCCCTTAAGTTGCTGGAAATAGGGTTTCGAACTCATGACCTCTACTTCCTTTCCTACGCTCAGGGCTCCTGGGCCCGGAAACTGATGGCCATGTGTCAGCTCAAATGGGGAGAAACCTGTCCCTCGGTTAATAGAACTCCTGATTGACATAAGGGCCAGAGGCATAACGTCTAACCATTTCATGCCTGTCTCCTCACATGCTTTGCTGAGTTTCTGTTTGATGTTCTGGTTCATCCTTTCTACCTTTCCCTGAGATTGGGGGTGATAGACAGCTCCGAAACTGTGTCTTAGTCCTAATGACTGTTCTACTGTGTGTCGGTCATGGTTCTTGAAATGGCTGCCATTGTCTGACCTCACTTTCCTAGGAAACCCATGTAGTGGAATGTAATGCGTGACTAAAAACTTGATCACTGAGTCTGCATCTTCTCTCCTACATGGTATAGCTTCTGGCCAACCTGTGTATGCATCTACCACCACTAGTAAGTACCTGAACCCTTTTACTTTGTCAATCATGTCAGTGTAGTCAATGATGATTTCTTCTCCTGCCATCTTAGGTAAAGGGAACTTTCGCTGGTGTGGTTTTACTGTGGCTCTGATGTTATGGGATAGGCAAAATACACATTCTTCCAGGTAATTAGCTATCATGTCAGGTAGGTAGGGGTGCCACCAATGAGTGAGGTGTCTGTTCATCTGAGTTTTACCACAATGTGTTGGGCCGTGTGCTTCTTTAAGCATTGATCTTATCCATCCTGGGGGTATCACTGGTCTCCCATCTGGGGATTACCATATGCCGTCTTTGTTGGTAGCTCCTCTGTCTAACCATACTGTTTTATCATGAGGAGACCCTGCTGCTTGAGCTTCTTTAAGAGTATCATCTGTTACTGCAGGCAGTAAGTCAGCAGATTTTGAGACCAGCATTTGAAACTGGGGTATATACCCTGCTTTGGCTTTAGCTGCTTTGTCTGCTGCATTGTTACCCCAAGACAAATAGTTGTCTGCCATGCTGTGACCTTTACACTTAAGTAAAGCTAGCTTGTTTGGCAACATTACTGCTTCTGCAAGCCTTTTGATCTCTTTCTCGTGTTTGATGGGGGTATTGGTGGATGTTACAAACCCTGCTCTCATCCACTGGCGCATTTCCACATGTATGACACCATGGACATATGCTGAGTCAGTATAGATGTTTACATCTTTCTCTTTTGATAGCTCTAATGCTGCAATGACTCCCATTACTTCTGCCAACTGTGCTGAGACTTTCCCTGTTACTTTTCTCAAACTGTCCCTCAGCTGTTTGACCCACCACTGCGTAGGCCGCTTGGAGGCCGTTGGTGGGGTGTCTGAAACAACAGCCGTCTGTGAACAGGTTTTCTGCATGTGGCATAGGCTCGTCTCTGAGATCTATTCTTAGCTTCACATCCTGGATGATTCTTTCCTCACACCTATGGGGTTCTCCGCTGGCAATGGTGTCTGCGCTGTTAACTCCTTCATGTGTGTAGGTGATGTGTGCTTGTGTCAGAGTTTTCTCTACCCTGATCTGTCTTGTGGAAGTCATTGTGAATGCACTTGAGTTCACAAAAGAGACAATGCTATGTGTTGTCAGTACTGTCAAAGGGTGTCTCATCACAATGTGTGAAATCTTGTTTAAGATACGTGCTGTACCTGCTGCATGTCTTGTGCATGGAGGTTCTCTGTTCTCCACTCTGTCCAGGGTTAGGGAATGCTCCGGCATTGGGACAAAATTAACATGGGATCACTCCGGTCATTGTACATACTTCGACTCACTGGAATATTAACGGTCAGATTGAATACAACATCGACCCAATTTATCCGGTCAATGACGGGAGAGTTTTGAAAGTGACAAAACACTGTTTTCACACATTTAAAAACACTTAAACAATTAAACAATGTTTACCCAGGATTCAGACACCTTCCCTGGCTTGTAAAATGCGGTGATGCACCCTGGAGGTCTCATACTATTTAAACAGAGTTTACTCAGGATTCAGACATCTTCCCTGGCTTGTAAAATGTGATGATGCACCCTGGAGGTATCATACTATTTAAACAAAGTTTACCCAGGATTCAGACACCTTCCCTGGCTTGTAAAATGTGGTGATGCGCCCTGGAAGTATAAGACTATTTTAAACAACTCTTCCCCGCCTTTGAAACACTTATTCCTGGTTTTTATTATTAGCCTGTCATTTTGCAAGATATGATTTAACATGGAAACTCTCCTGGAAATGGACATATTCTGTCCTTCTCCAAGAGACCTTCCATGTTAAATGATATATTGCAAAATGACAGGCTAATAATCTCTTCCAGATGTTTAAAAACTCTTTTCCCGACAATTTAAACATTATTTCTGGCTTGTAAAGTGCAGTGGTAGTATCAGACTATTTAAAGGGTTACCAGGAGCATGAGAACATCCTCCACAGGAGGGTGGGTGGGGCTGTGAATAAGGATGAATATGGATGATGGTGTGTGGACAGTAAAGCACCATAAAAATCCACCTCCTTTAAGTGTTACCAGGGGCATGAGAACATCCTCCACAGGAGGGTGGCTTTGCTGTGAATAAGGATGAATATGGATGCTAGTGGGCGGACAGTAAAGCACCGCAAACTCCACCCCCCCTTTAAGGTTCCCAGGGGCACGAGGTTCTTGAGGGTGTGATCACCTGGGTTTAGTCCGTGGGGGAGTGCTTAAATTCGGGGGCCCGGGGTCTCACGGTGTGCGAGTTTATGGAAGTGCCCAAGTAATGGAGGCATGCTGGAGATCATTAGTCCGTATTTCTGGGCTCAGTGAGCCGCTACAAATAGGTGATTTTCCGGTGTATTTCATGGAAGTCTGACATATCCTGTTTGCTCATATCAGGGAGAGATGCTGGAGCGTCTTAGTCCGTCGTTTTGGGCTCTGTGAGTGGCTACAAATAGGTGGTTTTCGCGCTCTGTCTCCTGGTAGTCTGACATATCCTGTTTGCTCATGTGAGGGAGAGATGCTGGAGCTGCTTCATGTTCTATTTATTGTTAAACATCATATTCTGAATGACCCATTTTAATTGCAAAACTGAATTAAAACAGTCCCCCCAACCTTTGAAACTAATCTACCCACGTTTAGCATGCTATTTTTGGTTATAAATCTTATCTTATCACCATGGATGTGCCTGTATTTAACAAAAAAAAAGATTTCTAACCATTATTACCGTTATGGAGGGGCTGCAGGAACACTTTACCCAGCGTTCACACACTTCTTCCTGGGTAAGAAAGCCAGTGACTCTGCTGTACTTATGTTCTTGTACATTTCATGAGTCAAATGTGGATGAAATGGACAAAAAGCGGACACCCTGCTAACAGCAGTGATACCCGCATAAAAGCACTGATCTGAGTGTAAAATAATCATCATTCTGTATATAAATATGTTTGTCAATATCATGGACATTTCCTTTGAAATTGGGGTCCACGAAGCTGACACAAGATACCCGCAGATAAGCACTCATCTCGGACTAAAATCCTCAGTGCATAGCAGTTTTAATGGAATGTTTGTTATTCAGTGTTACCAGGGGCACGAACTTCTGACCGGTGTTCCCTCTTGGTGTAGTCCGAGGGGGAGTGCTTAAGTGTGGGTACCCAGGTTCGCCTGGTGCACAAGGTTATGGAGGTGGGGGGCTTGCTGGTGCTCAAGTGTCCATATACGTCACCCCATATTCACATAACTTTTACGTCCCGTCGTCCCGGGGCCGAATAAAATAGTGTCGGGGAGGATAAAAAAAGTTTTTGGGACGAGAGTTAGAATAAAATTACCCTGCTAACTCTACTACAAACGGCGATGAAAATGAAACCGACTGCACGTTTTGTATAGCACACAGTTATTAAACCTCCTTGTCACATAAACACACACGCACAAAACATTTAGCAACCCGCGAAATACACACACACACACACACTGTACGTAGCTACAGCTGTGCTGGCAGAGTCCCCTGACAACTCCCGTTACATTCATCCAGAGTCAGAAAAAGTCTAAGTTAACTTTTGGAAGAACCATAGAAAAGGGTGAAAATGGATAAAATGTATCCGAAAATAGTGTCTCTTAAGGCAGGTAGAGTCCCCTGACAACTCCCCTTACATTCCTCCAGAGGCAGAAAAAGTCTCGACGTTATCTTTTGGAAGAACCAGAAAAAAGGGGTGAAAATGGATAAATTGTACCCCAAAATAGTGTCTCTTAAGGCTGATATAGTCCCCTGACAACTCCCGTTACATTCCTCCAGAGTCAGAAAAAGTCTAAGTTAACTTTTGGAAGAACCAGAAAAAAGGGGTGAAAATGGATAAATTGTACCCCAAAATAGAGCCCTGGCCCCCGCCTCGATGTAAGAGAGACGTAGGCGACGCCGCCTCTTAGCTCCGAAGCTCTTGCCTCTAGAGCAGGGGTCTCCAACCTTTTTTAGGATGAGAGCTACTTTCACAAAATAAAACAAGTCGTGAGCTACTTTTACTCCTCTTTTTTTTGTTTTTTGCAGTGTATATATTTAGCACATTTTTTTTAAATGTTGAAGTGAAATGCATCAATCTGGTGCACTTTGAGCACAAAATGAATTTATGGATACAGCTCTCAACACTCAGATGAAAGGGAGCTGTATACTTTTCAATACTCCAATCATCTTTAGAATATGATCACAACCAATAACAACTCATTTAAACTTGTTTATTCTTATCTTATGTTACCTAGTTAGCATTCTTTCTTTCTATTTATCCATATTTTACTAAACACTCCCCTTTTAAATACAATATAGTACACATTGGAATGATTTCTTACTTTATTTGTTACACCTATATTAAATAGATAAAGGTGTGCTCTCTCTCTGTCTCGCTCGCTCACAGAGTGTGCTCCTCCGTGGTGATGACGGCTTGCGTTAAAAAATAATAATAAACATATTTGTAAAGTGGGGGGACACAAACAGGATTTCGAAAAGTGGGGGGGACTGTCCCCAGTGGAAATTACGCCATGTGTGCGTCAAGTGCAATAAATATGCAAGTTGCAACACACACACAGTAAAACTCTGCCCCTCATGTGTTGTATACTGTATAGGCTGGCATGACTAGGCTGTGTTCAATGGGGCTGATGTGTTGTGTAGATTCTGCCAGAAGGAAAGATTAAACTCCTTATGAAGCGGTGAGCTGCCACTCCACGTTGCTTTTCTTCCAGACTGCAATGCTGGTCCCGCAAATCAAGCAAGAACGTGATTGGTCGATATTCATTGTGGGGGGTGGGGGGAGGAGGGGTGTTAGATAGATATAGAGTTGTAGTAAGTAGATAGAGTTCACTATGTTTGAGGTTTCGTTTATGCATGGGGTAGATTATTTTAAATTACATTTCCTTTTATTTTTGGTGTATTTTTTACATTTTAGATTTGCTTGGCGAGCTACTTGTTGAGGGCTTGCGAGCTACCGGTAGCTCGCGATTGACGTGTTGGAGACCCCTGCTCTAGAGTCTAGACCAGGGGTCGCAACCTTTTTGATATGAATTTATCAGCGTGCGAACGAGGAGGGCGGGGGAGCCTCGCTGCGGGGAAGCAGTGTGTGGACCTGTCAGCGCAACGTATGATGCCGAATTTAACAAACGCATTTAAATAATTGGTTTAAACAGCATAATAATAAGGACGATCGTCCGTTCCGTGATTCTCCAGAACACACATGTTGTGATATTAGGGTCATGCAGAGTGAGATGAGATCGCTGTCCCTTTAAGAGAGAGAGAGAGAGGTGTGGCTTGTGCATGTGTGTGTGTGTGTGTGTGTGTGTGTGTGTGTGTGTGTGTGTGTGTGTGTGTGTGTGTGTGTGTGTGTGTGTGTGTGTGTGTGTGTGTGTGTGTGTGGATGGTAGAGCGACAGTGAGGGAACGTGTGTATGTTTCTGGAAGTGAAACGAGGAAGCAGAAAAACAGAGGTCTGTGATGTATTTTGTGAAACAGAAGAACAGCTAAATAAATGCAACGGCCTCCCAAGAAGAGCTCGCCTCTCTCCAGTCATTTAAGCTAAAGTGGGCTATTGAACCTGAAGCTTGTTGTTTCTGCCCTCCTCGACTACGGTCTGGGAGCCGACAGGAAAGTTCAACACACAGATGGCCAGTCCGCCCCTTTGTAGCATATTATTTCGATGAGAGATGAGCAGATCGCCACTGGGCTTTCAACTAAAGACAGCCACGCAAAAACTGCGGCATTTGTACAGCTCCTTATGGGTACTGCAATTTGTGAAGTGCATTCCTCTCTGGTGAAACGATCAGCACTGCACCACGGAGGAAAGCGGCAGAAAGTCACCTGGAGTTAAAAAGAGCGGGGCTGCGCTGCTTGCATGGCTTCCTTCTGCAGGTAACGGGGAGACGCGCTCTGGCGGCGGTCTCGTTCATGATCCGAAAATACAATTTAAATATTTTGCACACTTATTCCTAGTGTGCCACTGGTTACGGTGCCGCGCGCCAATGCTGGCACGCGTGCCAGGGGTTGCCGACCCCTGGTCTAGACCGACAATTTTTTGGAGCTGGAAGTGAACCGGATTCCGGAGCTAAGAGGCGGCGCCTCTGCGGTGTGAACAGGAAAAACCGGTACTTTTCAGCTCCAGCTCCGAGCCGGAGCTGAAAACGCGTTGGTGTGAAAGGGGCAAAAGGGACACAGACACATTGGATTAACCTATGTATTAACTTTAGCAGCGTTTTT
This sequence comes from Harpagifer antarcticus, assembly GCA_902827135.1. Lineage (NCBI taxonomy): Eukaryota > Metazoa > Chordata > Actinopteri > Perciformes > Harpagiferidae > Harpagifer > Harpagifer antarcticus. The sequence goes on from CADEHL010001172.1 coordinate 11,878,877, forward strand.
ATCGTTTTAATGCCATTGAAGACCACTTTTGACCAGACAACGACAAAGGTAAGCCATTTTGCCGTTTTTAGCTACCTAGCCCACATGTTTTGATGTCTGTTCTTGTTAATATCTTCAAGTTCTTATCATGGAGTAATGATGTATGTACCTATCGATTCTGTGTCATCTCACGATGCTAATCAATGGGTTGGATGTGCAGTTAAGATAAGTAATAAGGGTGTTATGAGCAGTGTTGTGCTAGTTACTGAAAACCAGTAACTAGTTACCATTACTAGTTACTTCATTTCAAAAGTAACTCAGTTATTTTACTGATTACTTACACCAAAAAGTAATGCGTTACTGTAAAAAGTAACTTTTTAGTTACTTTTAAAAAAAAAGGCTCCCATTAATGCCTTTTTTGCCTTCATGTCAGTACTGTTATTGCATTGGAGAATAATACAATCTGTTGATCAACTTGACATGCATTATATGCAATCTGGATTGCATCGATATTAGCTGGCTTTCCATTTTTGTATATTTTTTCTCCAGGTAGTTGGAAAAAGTTTTCCGTCCCATATGCCGTGTGCCGCCCGGACATGGTATCATGCTAACTAGCTCCCAGAAAGCGGGTGACTCCACTGTAGCAATAGCCTGCATGTGTTCTACAACATACCGTGCAATGGCTTTATCGACTTTTCCCTGGCTAGCAGTCCCTTGGTTAAAATTCAGCCGCTGTTGCTTAGGTGGAGGTGGAGTGGCGTTGGATGAGTCTGGGTCTGTGCCGGTCTTAGTTACTAGCTTCGTCCCAGCATGTTGTTTTTGCAGATGTTTTAAGAGATTTGAATTACTGGTTTGGGCAGTAGATAGACTCTTTGACCCGCCAGGACACAACTTACATTTAACAGAAACTTTCTTTTCTTTGTGCTCGACAAAAGTGAAATAGTGAGAATATCTCCAGGTGGAGAAACTAGACTTGGGCTCCGCCACCACCATTCGCTAGTCTTGTTAGTAAACAACACAAACACGCCCACAGCCAAAGCCCGTCTCCGCATGTGACGCAGGAAGTATTTAAGTACATTTACTCAAGTACTGTACAGTTCTCATCTCTGTCTATGTAGTAACGGTAATTGAGTTACTGAATTTAAAAAGTAATGCGTTAGAGTACTAGTTACTGCCAAAAATAACAGCGTTACAGTAACGCGTTACTTGTAACGCGTTAGTCCCAGCACTGGTTATGAGTGAATGTCTGTGCAGTAATGCGTTTGCATTTTTTCGCTCGTGGCTAATTCAGAGGCAGAGTGTTAGCTTTGCGTTTTTTTTTGTGTTAGCTGAGTTTCTTCCCGTTACATGGATATAAAACATTCATAGTTTATTGAATATTAAGATGCCCTCAGACGCTGTTTCCTGCAGATGACGCATTTTTCCCCCCGGTATCGGGGGAGCGGTGTAGAACAGGTTAAAAAGGTTTTTGTAACATTCCTTATTTGTGACCTACAGTACCATCATGCTTTATGCTTTGTGATATCAAGGGCGCAAGCTATCCTTGGGAGAGCGGGACATGTTGCCTCTGCTTTTCAAATCCCTTTACATTTGTATAGAGTTTAAACTTAACTTAGTATCTTGCACCTCCGACACTTCTCTGATCACACCTGACATTGGGTATAATTGATACATGTTTCTGATCACACCTGACATTGGGTGTAATCAGATACATGTTGCTGTTAAGGCACACTCAGTGATGTGGGCTTCTGTTGAGCTGCCCTTCAAAGCTGGAGTTTTGTTGAATTGCTAATATTGTATACATTTGAGCACTCGGTCATTAGAGAGCCATCAGTAACAATGGAGGTACTAGTAGTAGTTGTCAACATCAAACAGTTGAATGTATTATTGAAAGTGAGTAAATCAACCAAAGAGTTTTTGATACAATGATATATCTCTGATGTGAAGTGTCACCTGTCATATACAAAGTTTATGTATGTAGCCACTTCAGGATGATAAAATCAAAGCCAAAACCTCTCTGAAGAGTCACTAAAAAAGCATGTTTAATATTTCATGTGTAGCACCCACACAGATCTGTAATGTATACCGATACATTTTTTAGTACGCTTACGGTACGTCCACACAGCAGCTTTGAAAAAATCTTGCAAATCTTGGAGCTGGGCGTGTCTGAAAGCTTGGGGATTTTTTGCGAGCAACGCGACCAACAACCAATCACATGAATCTCCCGCCCCTGACATACAAAGCAAAAAACCCCGGGGATTTTATGCGAGCAATATATATACAGGACTGTCTCAGAAAATTAGAATATTGTGATAAAGTTCTTTATTTTCTGTAATGCAATTAAAAAAACAAAAATGTCATACATTCTGGATTCATTACAAATCAACTGAAATATTGCAAGCCTTTTATTATTTTAATATTGCTGATTATGGCATACAGCTTAAGAAAACTCAAAAATCCTATCTCAAAAAATTAGAATAGTTCCTCAGACCAAGTAAAAAAAAAAGATTTATAACAGCAAAACACAATCAAACATTTGAAAATGTCCATTAATGCACTCAGTACTTGGTTGGGAATCCTTTTGCACGGATTACTGCATCAATGCGGCGTGGCATGGAGGCAATCAGCCTGTGGCATTGCTGAGGTGTTATAGGATGCCCAGGATGCTTCTGTAAGGTTTCAGCGTTAAGAGTCTGTGAGCTTATTGTTTTTGTGTTTGTTATTGACTCTCTCTCTCTTTCCAGGTGTCTACACTTCATGTCGTTGTGTGTCACCTGCCAGCTTGTGTGTCTCGTGTGCTCATCATCACCAGCCCCGCCCCTGATTGTTTTCACCTGTGCCCCATTAACTGTTGTGTGTATTTATAGCCCTGCTCTCCTTTTGTCTATTGTCGGTTCGTCTTGTCTCCACGTCAAGCCATGTCTGTAAGCCTCGAAAACTGTTCAGCAAAACTAGTAGAACCTAGCGATCATTGTGTTTCACTCATCTTTTATTAATAAAAGATACTTTTTGAAGTCAACGGAATCGTGCATCTGAGTTCTTATGACATACTTACGCACCTCGAGGGACGTCCTGCTGTTCCTGCGGCGGAGTTTTCCGGTCCAGCAGAGGTCGGGTTTACCCCTCCGTTGATCCCAGTGCCAATATCCATGCCATCGTCTTCACTCCGCCTCGCTTCACCGGAGAAGTTCTCCGGGGATTCGGGAAACTGTCGGCCATTCCTGATTCAGTGCGACCTCCACTTCAAACATCAGCCCGCAGCATTTCCCACCGATCAAGCTAAGGTAGCTTTTATGATATCTCACTTGACGGGAAGAGCGGGAGCATGGGCAACAGCGGAATGGGCCCGGGACTCGCCTGTTTGCCAGTCGGTAAAGTGTTTCATGGACTCAATGAAGAACATTTTTGACCAGACAGCACCTGGGAGAGAGTCAGCGAGAGCCCTGGTAAACATCAGACAACGGCAGAGGAGGGTGGCGGATTACGCGATCGAGTTCCGGACCCTGGCAGCGGAGAGCGGATGGAACTCTGCGGCTCTTTTTGATGCATTTCTGCATGGATTAGCAGATCCCATAAAAGATCAGTTAGCTCCATTAGAATTGCCTGCGGAGCTGGACTCACTCATTGCCATGGCTATCCGGGTGGATCAACGTCTAGCTGAGAGACGTCGACAGAGGGAGGAGGAAGCAGCTTCCGCTACACTCTCCGGACGGGGATTACAGAGGGAGTACTACGGTGGGCGGAGAAATACCCGGACTTCGTCTCCAGAGCGACCATCGCCCCCTAGCGCCGCGGAGGAACCGATGCAGCTCGGAAGAGCCAAACTCACCCCGGAGGAGCGACAGCGCCGCCTACGGGAGCGGAGGTGTTTCTACTGCGGCCAGCAGGGTCATGTTCTGGCGGCCTGTCCAGCTAAAGGATCAGGCTCATCAGTGGGAAGGGGGACGCTGGTGAACCGAATGACTTCTTTCGACCCTTCTTCGAGAAGACTGACTCAGGTACAAATAAAACTGAAGGATAAAACTGTAACTCAGGATGCATTAATTGACTCTGGGGCTGATGAGAGCTTGTTGGACTGGGAGCTGGCTAAAGAGTTGAACTTAAACATTGTCCTCTTAGATCAGCCATTAGAAGCTAGTGCGTTGGATGGCCGCCTTTTATGTACAGTTACTCATCGCACGGAACCCATAGAAATTGTCATAGACCAGGAGCACCGTGAACATATTAGCTTTCATTTATTTAACTCAGCTCAACAGCCTCTCATTTTGGGTTACCCTTGGCTTGTTAAACATAACCCTCACATGGACTGGTTTACAGGAAAGGTTAAGGGGTGGGGGAGTGAGTGCTCTCGTTCTTGTTTAGCCTCTCATACAGGTTCGAGTAGACCACACAGACCTGAGAGCTTTAAACAGGCGTCAGGTAGGGACAGTGTCACGTCTGCTAAGCCATCTGACTTTCCTGACTTATCCAAAGTACCAGAGTGTTACCTGGACATTAAGGAGGTGTTTAACAAGACACGAGCTACGTCCTTGCCTCCCCATAGACCGTATGATTGCCCTATAGACCTTCTCTCGGGCTCTACTATCCCAAAAGGACGGTTGTACTCTCTTTCTGGTCCGGAAAGGAAGGCCATGGAGGAGTATATTGGATCTTCACTCAAAGCTGGCTTGATTCGGCCATCATCATCCCCAGCGGCAGCAGGTTTCTTTTTTGTAGGGAAAAAGGACGGTTCATTAAGGCCCTGTATTGATTACAGTCCACTGAATCAGATCACTGTTAAGAACAGATATCCCCTTCCACTCATCTCTACGGCATTCGAACTGTTACAGGGAGCCAAGGTATTTACCAAGCTTGACCTAAGGAATGCATATCACCTTGTGCGCATCCGGGAGGGGGATGAGTGGAAAACAGGTTTCAATACACCTACGGGACATTATGAATATTTGGTGATGCCTTTTGGACTTTGTAATGCACCTGCTGTTTTCCAAGCCCTCATTAACGATGTGTTAAGAGATTTCCTGAATATTTTCTGTTTTGTGTATCTCGATGATATCCTCATCTTTTCCCCAGATGAGAATATTCATGTTAACCATGTTCACCTTGTTCTTCAGAGACTCCTGGATAACCATTTGTTTGTAAAAGCCGAAAAATGCGAGTTTCATGTAAAATCTGTGGCATTTTTGGGTTTTATGATTTCCCCTAACAAGGTGGAAATGGACCCAGCTAAGGTCAGTGACGTGGAGAACTGGCCCACGCCAGACTCTAGAAAGAAAGTTCAGCAATTCTTGGGGTTTGCTAACTTTTACAGACGGTTTATACGCAACTTCAGTGCTATTGCCTCTCCTCTCCATGCCCTTACCTCTCCCCATGTTCAGTTTGTGTGGAATCCACAGGCAGAGAAATCCTTCCTGGAACTGAAGAGGAGGTTCACTACAGCTCCCATCCTGACTGTACCTGATCGCCACCGACAGTTTGTGGTGGAAGTGGACGCCTCCAACGACGGCGTTGGAGCTATACTGTCCCAGAGGTCAGCAGGGGACAACAAGCTTCATCCGTGTGCGTACCTCTCCCGTAAGCTATCGTCTGCTGAGAGGAATTACGACGTGGGAAATCGGGAACTGTTGGCTGTGAAGATTGCTTTGGAGGAGTGGCGGCACTGGCTGGAGGGAGCGGAGCAGGATTTCCTGGTCTGGACGGATCATAAAAACCTGCAATATATCAGGAAGGTTAAGCGTCTGAACTCTAGGCAGGCCAGATGGTCATTGTTCTTTAATAGATTCAGGTTCACTCTGTCATATCGACCTGGTTCGCAGAATGGAAAGCCTGATGCCCTCTCCAGAATATATGATCCTGAGCCAGTCCCCAAGAGTCCAGATCCCATACTACGGCCAGACCGAGTGATAGGGAGTGTGACCTGGCCCATCGAAGCCAAGGTCAAACAGGCTAACGTTGGGAATCCTGTCCCAAGAGGGTGTCCTCAGAATCGCCTGTTTGTACCAGAGCAACTTCGAGGGCAAGTTGTTCATTGGGCCCATACGTCGGTACTGACCTGTCATCCTGGAAACAAGAGGACCCTTTTCATGGTGAGACACAGATTCTGGTGGCCGGGGATGTGGAAGGATGTTGCGGAATATGTAGCAGCGTGTCCTGTGTGCGCCAGGAACAAGACTTCTCGGCAAGCTGCGGCAGGTCTTCTCCAACCTCTGCCAACTCCCAACAGACCATGGTCTCACATCGCATTGGATTTCGTGACAGGATTACCAACATCGGCAGGTAATACCACCATACTCACTGTGGTTGATCGTTTTTCCAAAATGGCACACTTTGTCGCCTTGCCCAAGTTACCTAACGCCAAGGAAACAGCAGAGGCCATGTTGTCCCATGTGTTCAGGATCCATGGTTTTCCTAGTGATGTCGTTTCAGACCGAGGACCACAGTTCGTGTCACGCTTTTGGAAGGAGTTTTGTCACCTAATCCAAGCCACTGTTAGCCTGACCTCCGGATACCACCCACAGTCAAATGGACAAGCGGAGAGGATGAATCAGGATTTGGAGACCTGTTTGAGATGCCTAGCGTCCGAGAAACCCACCACCTGGAGTAAGAGTCTGATTTGGGTGGAGTATGCACACAACACCTTACCCACATCAGCCACTGGTATCTCCCCGTTTCAATGTGTCCATGGGTACCAACCTCCTTTGTTTCCGGAGCTCGAGAAGGAGGTCACGGTACCATCAGCCCATGCTCTGGTTCGACGCTGCCGTCGGGTCTGGGCGGGAGTTCGCCATATGCTGCAGAGGAGTGCCGTTCGCATGAAGGCATTGGCCGACCGGAAACGACGTCCAGCCCCCAAGTACCAGGCCGGACAACGAGTGTGGCTGTCCACCAAGGATCTTCCTCTCCATGTCGCCTCCAGGAAGCTGGCTCCCCGGTTCGTTGGTCCTTTTCCCATAGCCAAAGTGATTAACCCTGTTGCTGTCCGTTTATGTCTTCCCAAATCCATCAAGGTCCACCCCACGTTCCATGTCAGCAAGCTAAAACCAGCCAAAGAAAGCAGACTGGTTCCTGCCTCCACGTCCCCTCCACCTCCCCGGGTTGTCGACGGGGGTCAAGTGTACACAGTGGACAAAATACTGTCGGAAAGGAAGAGGGGCAGAGGTAGACAATTCCTGGTCGACTGGGTGGGGTATGGATTAGAGGAGAGGTGTTGGATCCCAGGCAGCTTTATTTTGGACAAGACCCTTATATCGGATTTCGATAGAGGTCAGTCTCAGCTTTCAGGGACGTCTGGAGCCGTCCGTAAGAGGGGGGGTACTGTAAGGTTTCAGCGTTAAGAGTCTGTGAGCTTATTGTTTTTGTGTTTGTTATTGACTCTCTCTCTCTTTCCAGGTGTCTACACTTCATGTCGTTGTGTGTCACCTGCCAGCTTGTGTGTCTCGTGTGCTCATCATCACCAGCCCCGCCCCTGATTGTTTTCACCTGTGCCCCATTAACTGTTGTGTGTATTTATAGCCCTGCTCTCCTTTTGTCTATTGTCGGTTCGTCTTGTCTCCACGTCAAGCCATGTCTGTAAGCCTCGAAAACTGTTCAGCAAAACTAGTAGAACCTAGCGATCATTGTGTTTCACTCATCTTTTATTAATAAAAGATACTTTTTGAAGTCAACGGAATCGTGCATCTGAGTTCTTATGAGTCCCTCGTGTCAGCTTCAATAGCGGCCTTTAGCTCATTAGCATTGTTGGGTCTGGTGTCTTTCAGCTTCTTCTTCACAATACCCCACATATTCTCTATGGGGTTCAGGTCAGGGGAATTTGCAGGCCAATCGAGGACAGTAATGCCATGGTCAGTACACCAGTTACTGGTGGTTTTGGCACTGTGGGCAGGTGCCAGATCATGCTGGAAAATGAATTCCTCATCTCCATAGAGCTTTTCAGCAGACGGAAGCATGTAGTGCTCTAAAATCTCTTGGTACACAGCTGCATTTACTCTGGGCTTGATGAAACACAGTGGACCAACACCAGCAGCTGACATGGCTCCCCAAACCATCGCTGACTGTGAGAACTTCACACTGGATTTCAAGCAACTTGGATTTTGCTCCTCTCCAGCCTTTCTCCAGACTCTGGCGCCTTGACTTCCAAATGAAATACAAAACTTGCTTTCGTCTGAAAAGAGGACTTTGGACCACTGTGCAACTGTCCAGTGCTTCTTTTCCTTAGCCCAAGTCAGACGCCTCTTCCGTTGTCTTGAGTTCAGAAGTGGCTTGACCATGGGAATACGGCTATTGTAGCCCATTTCCCGGACACGTCTGTGAACAGTGACTTTTGATACCTGGACTCCAGCTTCAGTCCACTGTCTTTGAAGCTCCCCCAAATTCTGGAAGCGACTCTTCTTCACAATGCTGTTAAGGCTGCGGTCATCTCTCTTGGTTGTGCAGCGTTTCCTGCCACATTTCCCCCTTCCAACAGACTTTTTGTGGATGTGCTTTGAAACTGCACTCTGTGAACAGCTTGCTCTTTGAGAAATTTCTTTTTGTGTCTTACCCTCCTGATGGAGGGTGTCAATGACAGTCCTCTGGACAGCAGTCAGATCAGCAGTCTTCCCCATACTTGTGATTTAGTTTACTGAACCAAGCTGAGTGTTTTTCAAGGCTCAGGAAACCCTTGCAGGTGTTTCGAGTTAATTAGACGATTCAAGTGATTCGTTGAACACCCTACTAGTATACTTTTTCATGATATTCTAATATTTAGAGATAGGATATTTGAGTTTTCTTAAGCTGTATGCCATAATCAGCAATATTAAAATAATAAAAGGCTTGCAATATTTCAGTTGATTTGTAATGAATCCAGAATGTATGACATTTTTGTTTTTTTAATTGCATTACAGAAAATAAAGAACTTTATCACAATATTCTAATTTTCTGAGACAGTCCTGTATATATAAACTCCCCAAACAGGCGAAAACCTACCAGTTTCACCCACTGTCTCTGCCACCTCCCTCCATGCCTGGTTCCTCCGGTTTGTATCCCGGTAAATAGTCTGGTCATAAAGAACCGGGTGATTTGCTACCGTAATTTCTCGTTTGGAATATGAGGAAATGAACTGCGGTCTGGTTCTCCCTGCTTACACGTGGTTTGATTGGCTAGCGCTTGTACTGTCAGATTTGCATAAACGGGATTTGATTGGCTGACACTTCCAGCTTAGCTTCAAAAGTTGAACATTGCTCAACTTTTGAATCCTGAAAATCCTGGAAATCTTCGCTTCGCTCCCCCACAATGCAGTTCGGCGAAAAGCGAGGCAAAGTGACGTCATCCCCATTCAAAGTCAATGGGCAGAGAAGCGTTGGAAGCGGTGGAAGATTCATCTAAAGCTGCTGTGTGGACACACCGTTATGCATCATTGCAGCACAAAAATAAGTTAAACCACTGGAGTTCAACAAGTAGGAGTTAAGAGGCGCATTCACACTGCGGTACTTTTCCCACAAAGGTTCATGCGAAGTCCCTGCTAGAGAGCAGGGACTTTCGAGCGGCTCTTTTGTGAGAAAAGAGCTATATTTCTGATTGGCTGGGCGGATTGCAAACCACGCCCCTTAAAACTTCCAAAAAGTTTTGTGAAGCCGCCATTTTATTATCCTCGCATTAGCATTATTAGCATTAGCATTAGCCCAGCGCAGAAACGCAGAGAGACTAACTTATGGCAACACAAAATAAAACATGGGAGCGGTGGAGATGAGGAGGTGTCGGCGTTCTGGCGATTTACTCGGAAGGCTTCAGTAGAAGCTGCTGGGAGTCCCAGCAACTTCTACTGAAGCCAGTCCCCAACTCCGGAGACTTCTGGCCGGGGACTTTGGGCGGCAGTATCCGCCGTGAAGTTGTTTGTAGCCTGCCAGTAAACCCAAAGCAGAAGAAGAAGAAGTGACGTCAGCGGCTTCATTTGCCTAATCTACCCCCAGGGACTTTTTCCGGTGTAAACGCGATCTGTACTTAGTTCATGCGAACTAAAGAGTTCGCATGAACTAAGTTCGCATGAACCTTTGTGGGAAAAGTACTGTGGTGTGAATGCGCCTAAGGTGAGTTGGGTAAATTAGCAGCTGTTATTTATGCTAGTTGTAGTAGTAATAATACCGCAGTAAATCAACACCCAACCATTGTCAGTAGTGTGGAGTGAGACACAGTGGTATGTTAAGTCAATTGTTAAGTTAATTTTATCCTACTACATTTGTTGATGTGTGCAGAATGATAAAATAATAGCACATCTTTAGAGAGAGCAGTGCTTCTGCTCATGCAGTTAAAGCATTTTGTCTGCCTTGGTCCATTTCTTCTCCCCATCTGCTCATCACCCAACAGCTTTTCTAATTTCCCCTCCTCTGACCCCTCATGACCCTCCCTTCTCCGTCCCATCTTTCCTTCTCACTGTCAAAGATGATCCTTTCTCCACCTCTTCCTCACCCCACCCAACTCATCGTTTTTTCTTTCCACCTTTCCATTTGCCAGCAAGTGTGAAATGAGAGTGCAATGAGTTGACTTTGAGAGCAGAGAGGTTGAAAGCGAGTGGTCTGTCACAGGAGAATGATCTTAACGGGCCTGTCCACCCCCCACATCCTAAACCCATCCACCCCCCACACCAGCGCTCATCTCTCTCTCTCTCCTCTCTCTCTCCTCTCTCCTCTCTCTCCTCTCTCTCTCCATCTCTCTCCTCTCTCTCTCTCTCTCGTCTCTCTCTCTCTCTCTCTCTCTCTCTCTCTCTCTCTCTCTCACTCTCTCACTCTCTCACACACACACACACACACACACACACACACACACACACACACACACACACACGGTCCATCAGCCAGAGAAAGGTCCGCAGTGACACAGGAGCCATTATTGATCGCAATCAAACCAACCAGGCAGCTGGAGTAGTCAACGATATAGTAGGCCACACGCATCTGATGGAGAATCTCTGAGAAAGACTGTTGTGAACAATGCAAAGGCGCACACACGCATACACACACACTTGCACACATACCAAAACCGCGCCTGGATTTCTCCGTGCTGGCACAAACACATCCATAATCCCATCATGTCCTCTATCCATTTTCAAATTGGTTTACCCTCCTGACTAAAACTCCAATACGCTTAAACCAAATGATAACTATGAGAAGTAATTGGGTTTTAAGAAGAAACACTTTCTTTGAATACTGTTGCTGCAAAGCAATTTCTCAATCTAAAGCAATGATTTAAAGTGCTGACATAATATGAAAAGCCCTAAGTGTGAATAATGAGGGGCGGCAGTACAATCCAGGAAAAAGTAAGTCTGAACGAGCCTGTTTCTCAAGTTTTGCACCTGTTGTGTCTGCAAAGCTCATTAATACACCTGCTTGAGGTCTCAAACCAAATTAAATAATTGCAAAGGGAGGACTTCCGGTTATGGCAGCTCACTAGAAAGACGCAACTATCAGTGCTCTGCCAATTTCTGTCTTAAATCCTGTTTTACCCACGTTTTATGACAACCCATCCCCATCGTATCTGGAAAAGACAATGAAATGCCGGTTGCAGCCGGGAAATTGACTAAAGGACGAACGAAATCCCTTCAATCTAAGCTTGAAAACTTCGGAGCATCCAAGCTACACGTGGAAGCTAAAAAAAGTGTTGCTAGCTCTAGCATAGCGCCGACCATGGCCGCTGTTGAGACGGGTGAGACCGGGCTGGGGTAAGCTGGCTCGAAAATATTTGATGCCATAGGTTCTCTAAAGTCTGAGTTTTCCACAAGACTTAATGGCATTCTAACAAGATTTAAACTAAGATTTAAATTTAAAGGACATCTGGAGAAAATTAAAGCCTGATGCTGTAGAGTATTCTTGCTACTCTGCTTCTTACAAATCTTATTCCCGTATTGATTACTTTTTGATATCAGCAAATTTGGCTTCTAAAATCAAAGACGGCACTTATGATGGAATCCTTATTTCGGATCATGCACCAAACTCACTGCTTTATGTAGACTCAAGGCTGGTGAGAGATCCTTCGAAATGGCGTTTTCAACAAAAATGGTTGCAAGACTCAGAATTTGTCACGTATCTTGGCTAACAAATTGATTTATATTTTGAGACAAATACATCGGAAACATCAGCATCTATAAGATGGGAAGCTTTTAAAGCATTTATTAGAGACCAAATTATCAACTACACAAGCTCTAAATCCAAAAAAGCTCGTCAGAAAATGACAATGTTGGAATCAAAAATTAAAACCCTGGAAAGTGAGGCCTTTCAGAGACCCTGCCCTAAATTACAACAAGAACTGCTAGTACTGAGGTCACAGTATAATGAATTATCAGCTTCTAAAGCAGTGGCAAGTCTACTAAGACTCAAACAAACATTTTACGATCAAGGAGAGAAGCCTGGAAAGATATTAGCGTGGCACATTAAACAATTACAAATTGAAAGATCTATTACATCAATACAGAATAACAAGGGAGATAATATAGTTGATCCTTTAGAAATAAATGAGGCTTTTAAACATTTCTATGAAAAGCTATACGACTCTGACACAAATTCAGATCTGACGTGTCAAAATAACTTCTTAGACTCTCTCAAAATACCGAGTATCCCAGCAGTAATCAGACCTAGTTTGGAAGGGGAATTATCACTTGAAGAGATCTCTAATGCAATTGATAACATGAAATCTGGGAAAGCTGCAGGGCCGGAGCCGGATGGCTTACCCAGATATCTACAAAAAGTACAAATATAAAATACAATCTCCCCTCTTAAATATGTTGTTAGAATCTTTTAAAAATGAAGTCCTTCCGCCATCACCGAGAGAGGCCTTGATTACATTCAGGGCTCGACATTATAAATGGCCTGCTGACCCGGAAGCACTATTTAGACACCCCGGGCCAGCATAACGTACTTTCCACTTCCCGTTCGGGCCACTAAAAATATTGCTTTAAAAAAAATGTTTCCTGTGGTATTGGTATTTTGACTAGCAATTTTGTTAAATTGTTTGGTTTATTAACGCTACAACATAGCGTTTCGTGAGTCGCTTGTCGTTGTTGGGGGAAAAGCAAACAGCTGTTTGCTGCGGAGCGCAGCGCGTGCAGGCTCCTGTGAATGGGAGCGCGCTCCTTCACTACAGACTATCGCGCCACCTAACCATTCGCCAAAATGTTTTTAATACCATCGGTAACGGGCCAAGCGCAGTGCAAAAAACAATCTTCAAATAAAAGAAAGTCACCGGAGGAGTTAAAGGAGAGTGACAGGGAGCATGATAAGAAGAGGGAGAGAAAGTTTCAGCCAGCTTGATCGATGGAGTTGGCCTCTAGTGGTGCAGTGACGCGTCCTAAAACCCTTTTATAATCTATCGATTAGATTTATGATTCGAAAATTATAAAAGTAGGGTAGACATGTGGAGATTATCCGGCTGAACAAAACGTGCATTTATCAAACAGGTTTGTTTTCCACAGACCTTATTTCCAGCTATTTTCCAAAACCCTGTGGAGAAATCCCATTGCTTTTTGTCGAGGGAACCAGCAGCTTACTTCCTGGTTTTATGATGCGTCACTGGCTGCACCTCTCAATATGATGCCAATATAAACAAGGTCTTCTGTCGGCTCTGTACATCAATGCCGACCTGTGCTGACAAGTAAGTGAAGAGTAGACAATATAAAGATATTGGCTATAGGGAAATGTCCCAGCAGTTTAGGATAATGAAGGATCTAATCTAATCTATAGCCATTACATTTCTAACTCCTAATGACAGGAAGGCAGAAAGTGCATTATACAAATAATAATACTCATAATAATAGCAGACATTTTTTTACAATGACCACAATATCATTATTATAATAAACCAAATATGAACAATTGAGGAAAATGAGGAAGAAATGATTGTTCAAATGTTGTAGTACAAATAGTAATGTAGTTAGTGCATAAATTACTATTGCAACAAATGTGTTAATTTTCTTCATTATTAGTCAATTTTTTTTTTGGACGAATGCTCTGGGCCAGTGGTTACAATGGTGGGGCCAGTGACAATACAATTCCACCGGCCCGGAGGGCTAGTGGCTTTTTACTCTTAATGTCTACCCCTGACATTGTTACCAAAACCAGGTAAACCCTGCAATAGATGCGAAAATCTAAGACCAATAAGCCTTCTTAACTCGGATGTAAAGGTGTTATGTAAAATCCTTTGCGAAAAGGCTGGAAGGCCTGCTCCCAGGGATAATTAAGGAAGATCAGAATGGGTTTAATCAAGGGTTTCATAATGTCAGGAGGGTACTGAACATTCTGCATAGTCAAAATGACATGCCAGATACTGCTCTCTTGTCGTTGGATGCCGAGAAGGCATTCGATAGGGTCGAATGGCCATATATTTTTGATATCCTCAAACGCTTTGGATGTGGTAAAAAATGTTGTAAATGGGATAAATTGTTATACACTGACCCTGTAGCAGAAATACTTACAAATAATATAACCTCAAAACCAATTAAGATTCATAAGGGATGCCGTCAGGGATGTTCGTCAGGGATGTTCGTCAGGGATGTTCTCTATCACCATGACACAATTCCATCAGATTAATGAAAAAAACCTAGAGGACATTATTCAACTTCTGAAATCCTCCTCCTGCTGCCTTGATATTATTCCAACAGGATTTTTCAAAGATGTTTTGCCTTGCATGGACTCAGATCTACTTCATATAGTAAACAAATCTCTTCACTCAGGTATATTTCCACAGGCCCTGAAAACTGCAGTCATTAAACCGCTCTTAAAAAAGAATAATCTAGATGCTTCAGTAATGAACAATTACAGGCCCATATCAAACCTCCCATTTCTAGGTAAAATCATTGAAAAAGTTGTTTTTCAACAGTTGAGTAATTTCTTGCATTTAAATAACTGTTTTGATGTGTTCCAGTCAGGCTTTCGTCCAAACCACAGCACTGAGACTGCTCTTGTAAAGGTCTTCAATGACATCCACTTAAACACAGACAGTGGCAGAACTTCAGTGTTAGTATTATTAGATCTCAGTGCTGCATTTGACACTGTTGACCACAACATATTACTAGACCGACTGGAAAACTGGGTGGGACTTTCGGAAACAGTTCTAAATTGGTTTGAATCCTACTTAAAGGACAGAAAAAACTTTGTTTCTATAGGTAAATACACATCTGAGTTGACAAATATGACATGTGGGGTTCCTCAAGGCTCCATATTGGGCCCTCTTCTCTTTAACATCTACATGCTACCACTGGCTCAGATAATGAAGAACAACAAAATAAGTTAACATAGCTATGCAGATGACACACAAATTTATGTAACAATTTCACCAGGAGACTATGCTCCAATTCAAACACTGAGTAAGTGCATTGAACAAATCAATGACTAGATGAGTCAGAACTTTCTTAAACAAAGATAAAACTGAGATAATGGTTTTTGGAGCCAAGGCAGAACGTATAAAAGTTAGCGCTGAGCTTCAGTCTGCAATGTTCAAAACAACAGATAAAGCCAAAAATCTAGGTGTAGTCATGGACTCTGACCTGAGTTTCAACAGTCACATTAAAACAGTTACTAAATCAGCCTACTATCACCTAAAGAATATATCTAGGATTAAAAGACTAATGTCACAGCAGGATTTGGAAAAACTTGTCCATGCTTTTATCTTCAGTAGACTGGACTACTGCAATGGTGTCTTCACAGGTCTCACTAAAAAATCTATTAGGAAGCTGCAGCTGATTCAGAACGCCGCTGCTCGAGTCCTCACTAACACTAAGAAAGTGGATCACATCACTCCTGTTCTGAAGTCTTTACACTGGCTTCCTGTGTGTCAAATAATAGATTTCAAAATACTGCTGCTGGTTTATAAAGCACTGAATGGGTTAGGCCCAAAATACATTTCTGTCCTCCTGCTAAATTATGAACCATTCAGATCTCTCAGGTCTTCAGGGACTGGACAGCTTTCTGTCCTCAGAGTCAGAACTAAACATGGTAAAGCAGCGTTCAGTTATTATGCTCCACATATCTGGAACAAACTCCCAGAAACCTGCAGGTCCGCTGCAACTCTTACTACTTTTAAATCCAGGCTGAAGACTTTTCTTTTTGTCGCTGCTTTTAATTGAACTATTCATATCTTAGACTGCACTGTAACTTTTATCCATGTATTTTTTCTTTTAATGTTTATTTTATTAGCTTTTCTTTTTAATGACTGATTTTAAATGCCATTTTCTTAATGTCTTTCATTTTTTGTAAAGCACTTTGAATTGCCTTGTGTTGAAAAGTGCTATATAAATAAACTTGCCTTGCCTTACCACTTCTGTTTATAATGGCAATAGAACCGCTGGCCATAGCTATTCGGTCTCATCCACAGATCTCTGGTATAACTATAGGTCAAACGGACCACCGTTTATCTTTATATGCTGATGACGTCATCGTGTTTCTCAGGGACGTGGAGAGATACATTTCAGTATTATTAGAAGTGATAGAAACATTTGGTGAATTTTCTGGTTACAAAATTAATCATTCCAAATCTTCCATATTGTTATTAAACTCCAAAGAGAGAAGTAGTCCGACTGTAGTAGTCTCCCAGTTTAAAG
>CADEHL010001172.1:11895510-12008978 GCA_902827135.1 Harpagifer antarcticus
GAAGGATGAAAACCTTTCCTATCTGCCTTCATGTTTGTATATTTCCTTACTTAGCCTACCCACGTGTTTGTGAAGTTAATTTTATTTATTTATTTATGTATGTGACTTGTAATGTACTTTAATTTGGTATGTCTTGTGGATGTTTGTGTACGTCTTATATATTGTATATGTATGCTTAAACAACAAAGAAAGTGTTTTTAAAAAAAATAATAATAATAATTGTTACAATATCGGGAAGTTTTTTTCTTGGCTGGTAACAGTATGTTTTTGGTTCGCACATGTACGCACACCCAAAACTCACACTCCCACACATAGGGGACATATCATAAAGGACAGAGGCATCCATCAACTCTGACGGAGACATGGTGTTACTGTCAAAAGGCTAATATGCTCTTGTAGAAAAGAAGAAAGCAAAAAAGATAGAGACTCAGCCCAAGAGCAGGGAAAGAGCAAGAGATACATCTCTGCGGGTATTTTCCCCTCTTTTATATGTTTAAATATTGATCTTAAAGAATCATACTGCTGCTCCATGAAATGTTAAACTCTAGAGTGCAACGTGTGAGATATGTAAATTATCTTTCTACCACACACTTTAAATCTAAGCTGTCCATTTGTTATCTTGGATGACTATATTAGACATTTCATTAGCTATGTAATTTATTCAAAGATGAGAATGGAGGATGAGACTTTTTGTCATACTGTGAAAACTTAAACTGACAAAAATATTTTTGGACAAGGTCTGTTTATTCACTCATTATCGCTTCAGAAGATTGGGTTCGCCTACATAGTAGTTATTGAATTTTATATGTTAAAAAAGGACCTTTTCTTTGTTTCTGAAATTTGAACATTTAAATATCCCGTGACTACTGGAAAAACTTCTCCTTCATAGATGCATTGTGGGATCTTATTGGAATTTACTAATGTACCTTGCTGTAATGTTAAAATGGGCTACATTTCTGCACATGTCTCCAGAGGAATGCAAATCAGACTTAAAATATGGAGGGCAGATGTAAATTAAATGTCTCTTTTTTTATAACATGCATGCCATTGCAATGGGCAGAGACTCAATTTATTTGTATTAGTCAAATAAATTCAAAATCTTTACCTGTACCAGTGTTGGTATATTTGTGGTTAACAATATAATACCAGAATGTCCTTATTGGACATGGCTGTTTGTCGCCTGCTGACCTAAAAATGTAACGGCACACTGTTGCCCTGAAATATTCTCTGGAAAATTGGAAAAAACAATCAATCAGACAAACGTCATTCAACTCCCAGTGACTTCCTGTCGTAACCTTCTGACACACAAGCTGGTGATCCCTCTGGAGTCCCGGGTTAAATGTTTTATTGAAGGAATTGTATACAATACAGTAAACCATATTCACAGCTAAAGCTTTTAGTCTACCTTACCATCATCCAAGGGTAGTTTTCACTATAAGTAAAAAAAAATTTTTGGACGGACACTATAATTTAATTTTACTATGTTCAATTTGAATTTTCTTTAAAATAAAAAACTGATATTGATTCTGACTTTTCTACATCCAACTCACAGGTTATCATACTTTGAGAAAAATATTATTAAATTTCCCGTTTTAGAAATGTAGAATATGGTCATTTGTTCTGGAAATGTCATTTTCGAGCCTGAGACCTGAAAAATAGGCTCAGTGCTTAACAGGTTAAATGGGACCTATCATGCAAAATTCACTTTGGATGTCTTTTATACATAAACATGTGTCCGCGGTTGTGTCGGGGGAACTTACTCAGCATCAGAAAATAAAACCCTCTCTCTTTTCCTCCGTACCCAAATCTCTAAAAACGGGGGTACAACGGAACTGATCCAGATTTGCGTCCCATATGACGTAATATCGGAAATGTAGGCTGGCTTTGCACCCACGGCCCTATCAGAAACGTTGCTATCAGAAACAATACTGTTTTGGACCTAATATCCATATAAGGTGCATGTTGACATTAGCATCGCTAACACTCAGAGCTAAACTGTACTGCACAGAGCATTACATTACATTACATTGCATTTAGCTGACGCTTTTATCCAAAGCAACTTACAATAAGTGCGTTCGACCAACAAGATACAAACTTGAAGAAAACAGAATCATATAAGTACATCAGGTTTCATAGAGCTAAAACATTTCAAGTGCTACTCAACTGGCTTTAGATAAGCCAGTCCTTTATTAGTATACAAGTGCTTTGTTAGTAATTCTATCGCTCAAAGTGGAGTCGAAAGAGATGAGTTTTCAGTCTGCGCCGGAAGATGTGCAAGCTATCTGTTGTCCTGATGTCAATGGGGAGCTCATTCCACCATTTTGGAGCCAGGATAGCAAACCGACATGTTTTTGCTGATGGGAACTTGGGTCCCCCTCGCAGTACGGGTGCAGCGAGCTGTTTGGCTAATGCAGAGCGGAGTGCATGTGCTGGGGTGTACAGTTTAACCATGTCCTGGATGTAGGAAGGGCCAGATCCATTCGCAGCATGGTACGCAAGTACCAGTGGCGGCTGGTGGAAAATATTTTTGGTGGGGCTATGGAAATAGAGACCAAAAGTTTCCACTCGGACTTTAATACAGCTACACCATTGTTTGGTTTCCATGGTAGCGCGTCTCTTTAGCAGCGCGCGCAACTCAAAGTTTGAGAGAGTGAGGAAGATGAAAACTGAACAAGAATCGACAACTCCACCCTCTGCTCACTCTTTTCCTGTAAAATACAGGTCCAGCCCACACATATGCTCCATGGTGCTACAGGCATTGCCCTTACAACTACAATACGCATGTAAATGTTAATCTACAGCTCCGGCGATCCACGAGCACCGGAGTCTCCACCTGCAGACGCAGCCATCCTCGACAACTACTGTAGCGTCACCTTGGATACGAGTCCAAACAACTCACAGACACACAGGCCAGGGCACTGACAGGGCGCCCTTTGAGCATCAGATCTGACGACGCTGATTGGCTGAAATTATGTTTCTGCGGCATAGTATACAGATAGCAACAGTCAGCTTGTTGGCTGCTGCTGCTCTGGCTGAGGGCTCCTTTGTACCGCCCGGACGAGAGAGGGTAATGATACACGCTGTGGCCAGGTAGGAAACATGTGACTTATCAGTAACTTTAGACATCGTAAAACAATTTTAAACAAGATTTTATTGTAGATTATACATTTTACTGATACCAACTATATAATGTTTACCTTGTTCATCAAAAAATAAATATATATATTTTTTTAAATATATATCTTTTTTTTATTGACAATCAAACATGTCGGAAGAAGGAGGGCGGCGCCCCTAGCGCCCCTATGGGCCGGCCGCCACTGGCAAGTACCATTGTCTTGAAGTGGATTCTAGCAGTTACCGGAAGCCAGTGAAGGGAGCGGAGGAGCGGCGTGGTGTGGGAACATTTAGCAAGGTTGAAGATGAGACGAGCCGCTGCATTCTGGATGAGCTGCAGAGGTCGGATGGTACATGCAGGTAGACCAGCCAGGAGGGAGTTGCAGTAGTCTAGGCGTGAGATGACGAGAGCCTCGGCCAGAACCAGCGTCGCTTTCTGGGTCAGGTGGCGACGTATCCTCCTGATGTTATAAAGCGTGTATCTGCAGCAGCGGGTTGTAGCAGCGATGTTTGCAGTGAAGGACAGTTTGTTATCTAGGGTCACACCCAGATTCCTTGCAGTCTGAGTCGGGGAAACAATAGAGGTGCCGATGTTGATTGTCAGGTCAAGAGTGGGACAATCTTTTCCCGGAAGGAAAAGCAGTTCAGTCTTGTCAAGGTTGAGCTTGAGGTGGTGAGCAGACATCCACTGAGAGATGTTTGCTAGACAAGCAGAGATGCGTGCGACGACCTCGGTCTCTGAGCGTGGGAAAGGACAGAATTAATTGGGTGTCGTCAGCGTAGCAGTGGTATGAAAAACCATGCGGGCTAATGACAGATCCGAGCGAGTTTGTGTACAGGGAGAAGAGGAGGGGACCAAGAACAGAGCCCTGGGGGACCCCTGTAGTTAATTGACAAGGGTCGGACTCGGACCCTCTCCAAGTTACCCTGTAGGTATGGTCTTTGAGGTATGAGGTGAGGAGGGAAAGTGCAGAATCTGAAACTCCAAGTTCACCGTGTTGAATGCAGCAGACAGGTCCAGAAGGATGATGAAAGAGGAGAGGGAGGCTGCATTAGCAGTGTGCAGTTCCTCAGAGGCAGCAAGGAGGGCAGTTTCTGTTGAGTGACCTGCCTTGAAACCAGACTGGTGCGGATCCAGAAGGTTGTTCTGATGGCGATAACAGGAGAGTTGTTTAAAGACAGCCCGTTCAAGTGTTTTAGACAGGAACGGGAGGAGAGAGGCATGCCTGTAGTTTATAACATCGGACGGGTTGAGAGTGGGTTTCTTTAGGAGAGGGTTTACTCTTGCCTCCTTGAGACTGTTTGGAAAGTGACCAGAAGTTAGAGAAGTGTTGATTAAATGAGAGAGAAACGGTAGAATATCAGGAGCGATAGTCTGAAGGAGGTTTGAGGGGATAGGGTCCAGAGGACAGGTGGTGGGGGTGGGCAGAGGTAATGAGGGTAAGAACCTCACTTGGAGAGAGAGGGGAAAAAGAGGTTAGTGTGTGGGTGAAAGGTGGGTCTGGTGACCCAGTGGTGAGTAAAGGTGAGTCAGAAAAAGAAGAGCAAATATCATCAACCTTTTTTTCAAAGTGGTTAACAAAGTCGCTTGACAGAAGGGAGGAGGGGGAAAGTGCTTTTTGCCTGAGAGATCGAAGCAGAGAAAGAGGAGAGGAGAGCCTGATAGGTTAGGAGGTCGTCATGGTGTTTGGATTTCCACGGTTTCCGCTCTGCTGCCCGAAGGATGGTTCTATTAGCACGCAGTGCGTCATTTAGCCAGGGAGTAGGAGGGGACTGACGAGCCTGCCGAGATGTGAGAGGACAGAGAGAGTCCAGAGAGGATGAGAGAGTAGAGAGGAGAGTTTCTGCAGCAAAGTTTGGAGGCAGGAGTTGGAACGAGTCAGAGGAAGGGAGGGCTGAGAGCACCGATGAGGCAAGGGTAGAGGAGGAGAGGGAACAAAGGTTGCGGCGGACAGGTGCAGAATTAGAAGAGATTAGTTTGTTATGTTTGGAAAGGGGTAGAGAGAATGAAATGAAGAAGTGATCCGAGGTGTGGAGCGGGTTTACAGAGAGATTAGAAGTAGAGCAGTTGCTTGAGCATATGAGATCAAGGACATTGCCAACTTGATGAGTTGGTAGCCAGAGATGAAGTCAGCCTTAGGAACAGCTGACTGGCAGTTCCACAGGCCACCTGAAACTAGATGTTGGATCTCAGTGGAGCATGTGGGATAGACGAGAGCAGGCCGGTTATAACGGTTAAGAGATACACGGGGCCAGTGATAATTGCGAGAAGACACATAAACAGGAATGGAGAAAATACACATGATTATAGCATGAGGGGCTAAAAAACAAAATAAAATAAAACAGCGATACTTGGCTCAATCAAAGTAGGATTTTCCTCCTCTTTGCCTCCCATCGTGACTCCAGCAGGACTCCTTTGTCTTTGTCAGTCTTACTCCAGCAGGACTCCTTTGTCTTTGTCAGTCTTCGTCTGAAGCTGACGCTCCAGGAAAGTGCTACCTAAAATGGACACCTGATTGCTGAGTTCTTACAGCTGTGGGGCCACACCCCTTTAATTAGTTAACTTGTGTGTGAAGAAGCAGGAAATAAAAAGGAACTCACCTTGTGGTATAACCGGCAAGAGAGAAAGCATTTGAGCTATATACTGTTTCAGAAATAATCCTTGATAATCCATGATATGGCGTTTCATCACCTCAGTAAATGCCGGTAGCATCTCCCGCATGAGCTCAGCCCACTCCTTTTTTTGTATCAACATTTTTTTTTTTTTAAAGCTTTATACCCAATATCAGCACTTTTTAAACAGGAAATGAAATTGAGGGATATGAGGCATGGCTAGAATGGGTGATCTGTTTGGTATGTTTGAGCAAAACACTTCATAGACATGTTTTTTATATATTTTTATATATCCGAGACCTATGCTATTGCTTAAAAATGGCATGATAGGTGCACTTTAAATTTGAAATGCATAGGCAAATGCAGTTACTAATTTATCAGCAGACAACGCTTTATACAGTAGATATAAAACATACAATAACTTCCTAAAATATTATACAACACCACTGCTAACTAATAAAACAATTGTTAGCGGAGAATCAAAGAACCTAAATTAAAAGTTGTCCCTCGAGCTCCAATTATTTATAACAAATACTGCTTGCCCATTGCCCTTGTATTTGAGTAGGTCATGGTATCGCTACCTTTGTTTAAGGATCTGAATATTCTCTTTCATCACAGCTTTGATCACACTGATATATTGATCAACTGATCAAGGGCATTCAGATAAGCATCCAGAAACATGCCCTTAATTTTTTATTTATACGTTTTGTATTATTACTTCGCTTTCCTGAATAGCTTCAAAAGGTGACGGTAGAGAGAGAATTTTTTTTGAAACACAAAAAACTCAAAACTGTGTACTCTCCCTGGGGCCTTAATTAGACATCTTTCCAAAAACTTCAAATATAGAATCAAAACTTTTGCTCATTCAATATGCGTGCTGGACAGTATTGATAAAAAAACTGCCGACTCAGCATGTTCACTGAAGTGTTTCCTAACTCAAACTTTCGGTATCACATCACACATTCATGATATTCAGAAATATGATTAAGTAAAGAAAGTAATTATAGTAGCACATACCATATAATTTATAATTGTAATTTACTCTCTGGTGACCCTTTTTATTTTCCATAATTTGTATTGCATGCATAATAAAATAACATCTGTTGGCTGCAATTGGATCGCTCACCACATGTGAGCTTTAGTCTACTAAATAAATACATCCATCGCTATACATTACAGCAACTACAGTCAGTCTGTGAAAAGCAAAAAAAAATGATTATAGGAATCTCTACAGTAATACCAATCAATGTCAGAATCAAAGCATTGATTCACCACAAACTATTTTTCACATGCTTATAAAGGAATTTAATATGGAATAGGGTATTGAAAACTAGTGCTTTGATCAATTATGTATTGTCAAATTAAATGTTAAAGAGCTTACAAGGAGAGTCCGGAGGAGAGAGCGCTCCGTTTATTATTCCGTGTTATTTAGTGGGAATGCTGATACAGCATTCAAATTATCTGTTATGCTACGCACGAAATTCTTTATCATTAAGCCGGGTTATTTTGCACCTCTTCTTCTCCCACATTCCACATCGCAGAAACTCCGTTCGAACATCAAAACATTCAGCTCGGTCGGGAATCGATGGCTATTACTTTTCTTATTCATAACTTTAATAATTCCAGAGATACATCCCATAATTCATCACATTTTTTAACATGGAAGTCAATGGAGGAAATCTTCAGACTTGAACTGCTAACTGCTCCTTCATACTTTCACTCAGAAACCTCATTCCGACTTTAAAATGTTACACATCTTTCTGACATTATTCGTATAACACAACTTTTAAATTTGATTCGTACTTTTAGAGATATTAAACATTGTTTAGACTTCAGACCTTGGTAAAGATGCCTTCTTCAGATTTTAGAGTGCGTGGTGTCACAGCTAGAGTGGAGGACAGATTTAATTTTGTCTTCATATTTTCTTTTAAACCTGCCATAATTCCCAAACCCTACATTCCTGAGAAATAATCTTTCATGAGAAAAGTAGGAAAACATCTCGTAGCTTAAAAAAATTAAACAAAATGCCTCTTGAGGGCATGAAGTGACAAAAATGTTCAACATGTCTCCATTAAACCCCATTGTAAGTTCAGACTGATCTTTCCCCACCACAGCAGCCGCAGACCTTTAGTTAATCTGCCAAAAAGGCCACACTATTAACACTATTTACACTTCAGATGCTCAAGTTCCTTGACATGCTTCACGCTTTGAAATTTCACCGATATCTGTTACGGTTCTTCAACAAAACGTTCACATGTAAGAAGTTTATCTCTCATTCAGAACAATGAAAATGCTCTCCTCTCACTGATTACTGCACATCACCATGGAAACCTTTGATCTCTGGACACGTCGTTAGCTCAACTATAAACACCTCTGTCATGGAACACGATGATGTCATAACTCCAACTGACATGCTCAGAGCAGCAGACTTCAGATAACGGTTAATGGTCATGCCCTCAACAGCTCTACGTCAATTATGCTCTTTTCTTCTCTTATCAGACATTAAAGCCCCCAGTGTTTATGTATCATTTCAATCTAAATTCTTCACTTTCTTCTTACACATTACATTTCAGCATAGCAGTTTAGCGTCAGCTTTTCAGCATAAAGCATTCCCACTAGCAATTTCTTCCGGAATTGCATTCTCTAGTTATAAGTTACTGTACACTTTTGAATAATGTAGTTAATCTACTATAATTAGTTTGTTTAATATCGAATCATATCAATTTGTTTTTTAAAGCTCAATAATAACAAAAGACTTTGACCGGCACTTTTCTAATTTGTCCGAAGATTTAAACTTTAACGGAATCTGGTGTGTGTGTGTGTGTGTGTGTGTGTGTGTGTGTGTGTGTGTGTGTGTGTTGTGTGTGTGTGTGTGTGTGTGTGTGTGTGTGTGTGTGTGTGTGTGTGTGTGTGTGTGTGTGTGTGACACATGTCTGCAATTTTGGCCCCTCCAAAAAAAGGGAAGAGAGACTGTGCCAAGCTTCAAACGAGAGGGTCTGTTCTTTGTTCTGTGCCATAGTGTTTGCACTGGAAGCTTTTTTTATGAAAAGTCTCTCTGTGACTCAAGAGCTCTCACTCTGCTCTGAGCCTCCATCCTCTTCAATGTATTCCAGGGTAGACTGACGACACTCCACTTGATCAAGGGATTCAAATCGGAACAAAACAAAGAAATCAAAGAAATAAAAATTCTAGTAATAACTTCAAACTACGTCATCAGCAAATGCCACTTTACTAGTCGCGCACCTCCGGGTGGAAGTGCGAGATATGAAAGCTGCGTCTTTGTTGTTGAGAGATACAGAGAGAGACATTTAGACAGAGAGGAAGCACATGAGGAGGGGGCACTGCTGCCGCTCCCCTCAGCCAATGCTTTTAGTGAGTGTGCTATAATTTTCTAAAAAACAAGAAGAGTGACTGCATCAAGCTTCAAACAGCAGACCTGCTCTTTGATCCCCTATCTTTTTATGAAAAGACTTCTTTATCTGTGTCGTAAGAGTTTCCAATCTGTCTTCTGCCTTTATAAAACATTTAAATCAATATGGAAATCTAAGATTCAACGTTTTAAAGTGCAAATTTACATTTTATGCTGCGTAATTAGAAATGTGCTCATTTGCATATTTGCTTGAGGCACTGAAAATTAGAAGTACCTGAATGTGGTGAACCCAAAACTTTCAGAGAACAGGAATTTAGGTATTTGCAAATCAGGGATCAGGGATGCAAGCGATGGAGATAGACATAAAGGAATGGCTGAAGGTTACATAATGTTGTTTTATAGTCACACCTACACAATAGAATTCTGAGGACACACGCTGGTGACGTAACGTGACGTGATTCAAGATGGCGCCTGTGTCGCACGCGCTCGCTCAGTTGTCTACCTATAGCTTTCCTGTTTCTGTTTATGTTGTCAGAATGTCTCTGCTCTGCTCGTCTATGATCGCCAAGACCTCCTCCACCTCAGACCCTCACTGGAGTTGATACTGCTGCCCAAACTTACATCTGGCAACCATAAATCGTCCCCCCCCCTCTTCTGTTGGATATACCCACCTACCTGCGCCGGTTGCCCCGCATCCTGCCTCGCTGAAAGCGCTTCAGACGACGGGGAAAGCGTGGTGGTGCACTGGTCCATCTGAAGGCATACCTGACGGCTTCTTCTGGGACTTATCCACGTCTCAGATGTCATGGCCCTCCCGCTGCACGTCATGTGCGGAATCGGTGGATTCGCCCTGTTTTTCCGGAGCTGCGGACTCTGCTGGGCCGCTGGCAGCTCCTCTGCCCGACTGACTGCTCCCGGGCCCCCGCGCGGGTTCAACACGCACATCTTCGTCAGCTGAGACGCACTCCACCGTCGGCAAGCCCGGAGCAAAAACTTTGTATGGCTTTGCTAAATGCTAGGTCGATAGCAAACAAAACGTTTCATGCTAAATGACTTCTTCACCTCCCGTGAGCTGGATTTTATGTTCCTGACGGAGACCTGGTCCACGCTGGCGAGTATACACCGTTCTCTGAACTCTTCCTCCTGACTGTACATTCTTCAGCTCCCCCCGTGCCACCGGCCATGGCGGGGGCATAGCATCAGTTGTTTAGAGCTAGCCTCCAATGCCGATTGCTTCACCCTGTAACTACCTATGCTAGCTGAGTTGCAGCTCTTTGAACTGACCCCGGCCTCGCCTATACTCTGCGCAGTTGTGTATCGTCCGCCAAAGTGCAATAAGGATTTCATAAATGACTTTCTGACTTTCTGTCCGGGATCATGGTGAATTATGATCGTGTTTTGATCTCCGGAGGACTTCAATGTCCATGTGTGTTGTGAGTCCAAACCTCTGGTTAGGACTTTTTAAATCTCCTTGATTCTTTTGGTCTCGTTCAGTCCGTGGCTGGCCCAACACACGAAAAGGGACACACTTTGGACTTAGTATTATCGTTTGGACTGTCTGTATCTGTGGATGAAATATGTGCAGCAACGCGTATCTCAGACCATTTACCGGTTCTGTTTACAACCTCCATCCCTTCCGCAGGAGTCGAATCACGTGCCCCCTGCGCGTCGTGTGCGTTCGATTAACCCCTTGACTGCCTCACAGTTCTCTGATGTTTTTTAATGCTTCTCCTATCTGTAAATTAGATGTGAACTGTGCTTTAATGCTGATGAGCTTATCTCCATGTTTGACTCTACATGCACACTAACACTGGATTCTGTTGCTCCTTTTACACTTAGACGCACAAAAGTGCTCTCAGAGCCGTGGCTCAATGACTGTACTCGTGCTCTCAGACGCGCTTGCAGGCGTGCAGAGAGAAAATGGAAAAAGGATAAACTCCATGTCTCCTTAGAAATCCTTCGTGCTTCCCTGTCTGACTACCAGACGGCAGTCAAAGCAGCCAAAACAGAGCACATCTCTCTGTTAATCTCCAAAAACAGCCATAGACCTCAGGTTCTTTTTAATGTCTCACTCGATCATTAATCCCTGTGATGTTTCTTCTATTGTGCCATCGACTACTCTCTGTGATAAGTTTCTTAAATTTTTTATTGATAAGGTATCTGCTCTTAGGCTAGCTCACACTAGTGCTACCCCAGATCCTGCTCCCTTTCTGTGCCCTGCTGTCCTCGACCACTTTGAGCCTGTATCCTTCTCTTCTCTCTCGGATGTGGTCAAGCACCTGCGGCCGACAAACTGTACCTCAGATAGCATTCCCTCTCGCCTTCTCAGAGACGTTTTAGATTCAGTTGGAGCAAGTATTTTATTAATTGTAAACACCTCCCTTAGCTCAGGATGTGTCCCTGCTGCCTTCAAACATGCCGTGGTTAAGCCATTACTTAAAAAGAAACATCTCGACCCTCCTTTCTCGAAAATTTTAGGCCCATTCCAGCTACCTTTTTTATCAAAGCCCTGGAGAGAGTGGTCTACGCCCAGCTGCAGTCTTTTTTAACACGCATGGAATCCACGAAAAGTTTCAGTCTGGCTTCAAACCCATGCACAGCACTGAAACAGCCCTTTAAGAGTTTTTAATGATCTGCTCCTAGCCGCCGACTCAGGTAGCCCAGCTGTCTTGGTGCTGTTAGACCTGACAGCTGCTTTTGACACTGTGGAACATAGCATCCTGTTGTCACGGCTTGAACAGTCCGCTGGCATCACAGGCTCTGCCCTTGCATGGTTCAGGTCCTACCTGACAGACCGTAGCTTCGCTGTGCAGCTAGGTGCCTTCTCCTCTGCAAAAGCCCCTCTTACCTGTGGGGTTCCCCAAGGCTCGATTCTGGGCCCCATCCTTTTCTTACTGTACTTACTACCCCTAGGCTCAATTCTCACAAAACATAATATTCCCTTCCACTGCTACGCCGACGATGTACAGATATATCTCCCTCTCGAAGCAAGTGTCACACACTCATTACAACAGTTGATGGACTGCTTAACTGAGATAAAATCCTGGCTGAGCAAAAACTTTCTAAACCTCAACGAAAGCAAGACTGAGGTCATCTTTTTTGGACCCCAACCTCCAGCCTCCCAGGTTGATATTCTAGGCTCCCTCCAACAAAACATCCTCCCCTCAGTCACGAACCTTGGGGTGACCTTCTCCAGTACTTTTAAATTCGACAAGCAGGTCAGCAGCGTAGTCAAATCCTGCTTTTTTAAAATAAGACTTTTGGCCAAAACCAAGTCGTATTTATCTTTTAAAGACCTGGAAAGGGTTATTAACGCCTTTGTGACCTCGAGACTGGACTACTGCAACGCCCTGTATATGGGTATGGACCAGGCATCAATTAAACGCCTGCAGCTAGTCCAGAACGCAGCTGCACGTTTGCTGACTGGCCATAAAAAGCGTGACCACATCACCCCAATTCTGGCCTCACTGCACTGGCTTCCAGTTCGGTACAGAATTGATTTTAAAATCCTTTTATTTGTTTTTTAAAGCACTAAATGGGCTGGCTCCGGCCTATATAGCTGAACTCCTCCAGCGCTACACCCCAGCCAGAGCTTTAAGGTCTGCTGACCATCTGCTGCTGGTAGTGCCCAAGACCAGGCTCAAAACCCGAGGGCACCGAGCCTTCGCAGCAGCTGGCCCCAGGCTCTGGAACACTCTGCCCCTCCACGTGAGGTCGGCCCAGACCCTAGGGGTTTTTAAATCCTTTCTCAAACGCACTTCTTCTCTCAGGCCTTCTAGTCAGAGCGGAGCACGACTCCTGACTATTCCCTGTGTTTGTTTTATATCTGTTGTAAATGATTGTCTTTTATTGTGATTATAAGTGTTTTTAATGCATGTACAGCACTTTGGCTCGACCAAAAATCGCTTTTAAATGTGCTTTATAAATAAAACTTGATTTGATTTGATTTGATAGTCTTATAAAAGCCAGGGACTGGGAGTGCTACAGATGTTCTTTACTGTTTATAAAATTGCATATGATTTGCTTTTGTTTTACAATGCAAAGAAAAACACAACTGCATGTATCATGAGTCCCAGTGAACAACTTAAACTATCTCATAAAAACATATTACATATTAAGAGGAGCATTAACCCTCAGAGATACTGGAACAATGGATCCTATCATTTTCTTTTTTTCCTTCCTTGAACAGAATAAATGTCTCTACATCAAAGTAACTGAATGCCTTTTGTCTGAAAGGTGAACCATTCTTTTTTTTGTATGCACAGCCCTTTTTCCAACTTAGTCCTCTCTAAAATAAAACAGTTTCAGCATAAATGCTATAGACATTTGTTCCTATTCCAAACAGTAATGAATACAGCCTTTCAAATGGCAATATACTATAAGTTGGGGGGAGGGGGGGCTCTGTTATTCATCAGTCCATAGTATCAGAATAACATGCATTTCTGTAGCTGTTAGAGTTAAAGTAGGGGTAAGAGTTTTGAGGTAATCTGGATTTAGAAATTC
Source organism: Harpagifer antarcticus (assembly GCA_902827135.1). Lineage (NCBI taxonomy): Eukaryota > Metazoa > Chordata > Actinopteri > Perciformes > Harpagiferidae > Harpagifer > Harpagifer antarcticus. The sequence continues at coordinate 11,909,111 of CADEHL010001172.1, forward strand.
AACTGTGTTCCCATTAAGCTATAATGACATGACTCTACATCATATACTCCAGTGCAAACAATATACAGTACGAACAATGTCAAGTATGAGTATGTTACAATTGAAAGATTAAACTACATTTAATCATTAAAAGAATCAAACAAAAATCCACTAATAAAAAATTATGGTTTATGTACAACATAAAATGGTTTGTATGTACAAGGTCTGCAGTACTGGCTCTTGTGTGATTTATGAGGGACATTTAAGTGATAATTATGAGAAATCTGAAGTGTAATTTAACCTTGTTGGAGTGTGCTGAACCCGTTAAGTATCGATTGATTTGTGTATGACAGTCAGGGGACTTGCACTAATAAACAGCCTTAATCATACTGAATTACACACAGGAGGCAGGTTGTAAATCTAAGAGCAGAACAGAGTGGTACACATCCCACCATGCTGTGGCAGTGTTAGATTTGTGCTCTAGCTGATGGTCAGTAATTTAGAGTCGGCCAAGCTACAGAACACATTAGTAATGGCACTGCATCAACGCTTGATATGCATCAAGCGTCGCATATGCTCTGGAAAGACAGGCTCAAATTAAGATTTAATGTGTTGGCTCGGAGACATGTCAAAATCTAGAGGAATGGAATTATTTATGATTGAATTAATCCATCTATACTGTATCAGTGAGAAAATCAGGTAGTCAGACATGCATCTTGTAGATATTACTGTATATAATATTTTATTAGAAGGCAAGCAAATATTATATTATTATATTATATTAAAATGTGCCAAGTTCAGCCTTCAGATATAACGTAAACATCTCATGATTCTATTATGTTTCTTGAATCTCTCTAAGCCAGGGGATAATATAATCCTATCAATTAATTCAAATGCATAGTAAAGGTTGATGTTTAAAATGTAAAATGTATCTTCACTTTAACTTGGGTAATAATAGTATGGGACCTCCATTGCTTTCTCCAGCTCGTAGCTCATAGCTAATACATACAATAGTTTTTCTTCTGCGTCCAAACTCGACCAAACCACTTTGGGCTGTTGTTGGGAAAATACTGAATGTACTCTTCTACACTGAACAAAAATATAAATGCAACACTTTTGTTTTTGCTCCCATTTTTCATGAGATGAACTCAAAGATCTAAAACATTTTCTGTATACACAAAATAACCATTTCTCTCAAATATTGTTCACAAATCTGAAAAAATCTGTGATAGTGAGCACTTCTGCTTTGCCGAGATAATCCATCCCACCTCACAGGTGTGGCATATCAAGATGCTGATTAGACAGCATGATTATTGCACAGGTGTGCCTTAGGCTGGCCACAATAAAAGGCCACTCTAAAATGTTCAGTTTTATCACACAGCACAATGCCACAGATGTCGCAAGTTTTGAGGGAGCGTGCAATTGCATGCTGACAGCAGGAATGTCCACCAGAGCTATTGCCCTTGAATTGAATGTTCATTTCTCTACCATAAGCCGTCTCCAAAGGCGTTTCAGAGAATTTGGCAGTACATCCAACCGGCCTCACAACCGCAGACCACGTGTAACCACACCAGCCCAGGACCTCCACATCCAGCATGTTCACCTCCAAGATCGTCTGAGACCAGCCACTCGGACATCTGCTGCAACAATCGGTTTGCATAACCAAAGAATGTTTGCACAAACTGTCAGAAACCGTCTCAGGGAAGCTCATCTGCATGCTCGTCATCCTCATCGGGGTTTCGACCTGACTCCGGTTCGTCGTCGTAATCGACTTGAGTGGGCAAATGCTCACATTCGATGGCGTCTGGCACGTTGGAGAGGTGTTCTCTTCACGGATGAATCCCGGTTTTCACTGTTCAGGGCAGATGGCAGAAAGCATGTGTGGCGTTGTGTGGGTGAGCGGTTTTCTGATGTCAATGTTGTGAATCGAGTGGCCCATGGTGGTGGTGGGGTTATGGCAGGGTGCGAACTGGAGGGGAGCAGGGGGAGCTATAGCTCCCCTAGTGGTGGAATGAGCTCCCCTGGGAACATGGTTTGTGAAATTTGGGGGGAGCTCTCTAAAATATTGATATGATGACCAAATAAATTCCATTTTGGGCATGTTTTTTTTTTCCAAAGGTGTAAAATAAGTGAAATAAAATTATATTTAGAGTTTATGATTCATGAAAAAAGTGTCGCCTTCTTGCACGCTGCCCACAGCTCCACCAACTACCCACTCACTCACAAGCTCGTTTAGTTAGCACTGCATGTTTACCAGGCATTGTTGCTGCTGCTGACATGTCGAAAAGAAAAAAACAACTTACCTTGGGCAATTTCTTTAAAAAGACGGCCAAACAACCTGATCAAGAAGACCAACCGAATGTAGCTGGTGGTAGCACATCCTACGTTGTGACTGCTGCTACAACAGAACCGAGAGAGGAGGGAGCTAACGTCAGTGCTAGTGCTAACTTGACAGCTAACGTTAACTTGGGGGCTGAAGAGACACAAGAAGACGAGCCAAGATAAGCTAACTTGATGACTACAACTACCATAGTAGAGGTCGAAGGAGATGTGGAAGAAGATGATGATGCTGCTGATGACCACCCCACCTGTTCTTCCTCTTCCTCCCTGTCTGCTGCTCGAGATGGGGGGGGCGAAGTTGCTGCGGTGGTCCCGCGGCCGCCGGCTGGCTGGACCAGCCAACAGTGGAGTGAGTGGATCACATTTTTGAGTCATTTTAAGTTGATTTAATTAAACAGTCAAACGATACATTGGTGGTCCGTGGATTATTTTTTATCAAGTTGATTGAAGTTTGCGTAGCCCATACATGCTCGGGAAATCTGTTGACATGAACATGATCCTTCGGGACGTTGTAGACCTGTGGCACCACCCCGTGTGCAACAGATTTTCTCTTTATAATAGGCCTATGTCTGTGCTGTTGCTATTAATGCACGGATCAGCATTTAGCCCCCCCGCAAAAAAAAAAAGAATCCCGGCTCCCCCGGAGACCGTGGTATAGTTCGCACACTGGGTTATGGTATGGGCAGGCGTATGTTATGGACGACGAACACAGGTGCATTTTATTGATGGCATTGTGAATGCACAGAGATACCGTGATGAGATCCTGAGGCCCATTGTTTTGCCATTCATCCACGACCATCACCTCATGTTGCAGCATGATAATGCACGGCCCCATGTTGCAAGGATCTGTACACAATTCCTGGAGGCTGAAAACATCCCAGTTCTTGCATGGCCAGCATGCTCACCGGACATGTCACCCATTGAGCATGTTTGGGATGCTCTGGATCGGCGTATACGACAGCGTGTTCCAGTTCCTGCCAATATCCAGCAACTTCGCACAGCCATTGAAGAGGAGTGGACCAACATTCCACAGGCCACAATCAACAACCTGATCAACTCTATGCGAAGGAGATGTGTTGCACTGCGTGAGGCAAATGGTGGTCACACCAGATACTGACTGGTTTTCGGACCCCCCCAGACCCCCCCAATAAAGCAAAACTGCACGTTTCAGAGTGGCCTTTTATTGTGGCCAGCCTAAGGCACACCTGTGCAATAATCATGCTGTCTAATCAGCATCTTGATATGTGTAAGGAATATTTGAATGTATTCATGTTAGCTCCAAATGTATAAGTTTAAAATGAGAATCATTTGGGTTAAAACTGAGCTGGACTTTGGAGCAAGCACATGTGACTCTAGAGAGACCATGTGGTGTTTGGGGACAAAGGATTTGGCGGGGGATGGTTACAGCATCTGTTGACTTGCACTGGATGCAAATGCTCTCGCCACATGTGAGTGGGGGAACTCAAGATTTGGGTGATGGGGGGACATTTGGGCTGCCAATCAAAGTAGAGAGAATCAGAGATCCCTCCCATTGCTTCTGGATATAGTCAGGACACACAACTGAGTTCAGTCTCTTTCTGCTGGCCGGCTGACGTGATCACCAGGTTGTATGTATGTTTTGTGTTGTGTGTATTTGTGTTGTGTGTATTTGTGTTGTATGTATTTTGTGTTGTAAGTATACTGTGTTTGTATGTGTAGTGTATTGAATGTAATGATTTCTGGTGCATTGTGATATTGCCATTAAAAGTAGAGTATGGTTGACTTGGTGGCACTGAACTCCTTCCATATACACAGCTCAGAAGGACGCGGGGATATTAGAAACGTGGTGCGTAAATCCACCAATAATATCTAACAGATGGTGCACCCGACGTGCAAGATAATGAGCTGAGGAGGATTCAGACGACCGGATTGGGTCGAGAATAAGCGCTTTTAAACACCTCAGACAATCACGAGGGCCCTTCACAACTCAAAGGTATTTCAGACTCCTGTTGTATAAACCTAATGTCTGTGATTGAATACACTAAAATGTTAGGATTGTCTGAAGGCGTTTCACAGTGTTTTTAAAGTTTAAATGGGATATACAATGCATATTTAGAAACATAGTCGTTGATCGCAGGTAGATATGAGTCCGGCGTGACGTACATAGATATTTACATATTGATTACAGTTTGTCGCGGATCTACAGGTAGATAAAGTCCTGAGTGGCGTACATAAGAACGGTTTAGCGCGGATCTACAGGTAGATAAAGTCCTGAGTGGCGTAAGAGACGGTGCAGTCTGTGGGTTGCGTGTTTTGAGTACCGCACGACAGAACCTGGAAACCCGATATTTCAGATCGGGTCGCCGCCTAAGACTGAGGGGTTTTACAGCACAGACGAACGCTCTTTAGCTAAGAGCCGGAGTTCTGTGATATGGTAATTACTCAATATTTATAGGTCTCAATGAAGCACACGGATGAGTGAGGCTCATTTGTGGTCTGCTGCTGCCATCTAGTGGCTGAAAGGGGGTAGTACACCTTTGAAATTGTTATATGAATTTAGCTTCAAGCGTTGAGGTTAAATATTACATTGCTGACCGGTATTGAAGACGGGAAGCGCGTTAATAGTAACTACGACAATAGCCCAGTATAGTAATACATGTGAGCACATGTTAATTGAGTCAGATAAATAAAAGCGAAGTGAATATGGAACGACAGAATGCTAAAAACGATTCTGAAATTCCAGGGAGCAATGGGAACAGATTAAGAGATTGATTTTCAGAGAATTAAGTACATTCAAATTAAATATAATAGTGGATTATTCTACCTAGATTAGACATACAAAGAGGACAATTTGTGTGTTATGAACTGGCCTTGTCTGGTTACATTTTTATTGAAGCCAAGTCGTATGGTTTAATTGTTAGTGAACTCAGACTGCAAGCAGTGTGATTTCTCTCTGCACATGTTTGAGTCTCCTTTTCCCTGCCCCCGGTCATCCAAGTTATTTGACCCCATGTGGTCAAGAGCCATTCTGTTAGACTACAATCTTGGGTAAGACAAATCATTGTTCTTTTGTCACATTTTTGAATCACATAAGGGTTCATTTTGCTAAATCAATTTATCTTTAATTTGTAGTTGGTGTTTGTTAAGATTTTTAGGCAAATATAGCGCTAAATACAGTTAGTTTTGTATTCTGTTACAAATCTGACCATGCTTGTAACACAACATGGATGGATTTAACTTAGATGAAAGACAGATTGTAAAGCAAACCAAACTTCATTTACGATGGAGCAGGAGGCCAGTGTCGTAAAACAAATACCGGAGGACACTTTGAAGCAGGATCTCAGGGTCGTAAAGGTCCCAGGGCACAGCATGTGCCTCTGCCTCCTATGCATTACCATTCTTTCTTCATGTTTCTGAAAGTGAATCCACAGGATTCTTTTTCAGAAAAGGGGGAGTGAGTTGTTAGACAATGGGAATTTGATATTTACATTTTTATAGTCTAAAATCTATTGTAGTATTTTTTTAGGTATCATAAAGCAGCACTGTTTTAGCTTTTTAGGTCAAGTTAATTGAAGATTTGAGAATGTTAATTAGGCGTCCCTAAGAATGGTGGGATGTACTACACAAATTATCTGTTAAATTCTGATTTTAGATTAATCAGATGACATGTCTTATTTTTATACAGTCCTTTAATGACAGAGGTTAAAACCTGGACACTTATTTTTATTTTTATGCATATACTGCCATCAGGCATATATTCAAATCCAGAGACAGATGCAGTCTCTGTTTGAACAAATATCACAATGAAAAATAGTGGTAGCAAATCATCTTTATGTCAAATCATGTTGGGAAGAGATGAGGAGTTTTGTTTTGAAACAAAGGTTTGAACTGAGCCATGTTGGTTTTCAAAAAGCTGACTTTTCAAAATGAAACAGATCACTTTTGAGTGTACAGTAGCAGTTTGCATGGAGATTTATTTGTGAACACTACAGTAGCAGGATGTATTTACCTGTCCTAGGAAAGGGACAGATTATAAGTAAAGACTGGTTAGAAATGGAAATAAGAAAAGGTTGTTGAAGGCTGAAGAGAAAAGAAAACGGATAAAAGAAGACATCTGATTATTATGTCACACATAATGATCTTGACATAGAAACCAAGCTATGAGTAAAACGTGTGGTTTTTATACCATTGTTATCATGAACTAAAAATAAATAGGGAAATAGTATCTTGTTAAAGATGAATGGATTTCATATCCTAGAGAGGATTAGTTATTGTGAATACTCCACAAGGTATCTACTAATGTATTTTAAAGAAACAAATTTAAAGAAATTGAATTGACTTGATAAATAAGTAAAGATAAAAAGTTGTATTAACCATGAATTAATCAATTGGTAAATTAAAAATAGCAGTAAAGAAGACTGAAATAGATGGACAGGGCAAGATATTAAATGTGTTGAAGTGATATCTTGCTCAGAAGGATAAAAGGTGGTTAAAATACCACGAGTGAAGTTGGAAAAAGTATGTAGGAGAGAGAGAGAGAGAGACAAGACAATTAAGATGTTTGAAAAGATTAGAAAGAGTAAAAGTTATATAAACTTAACTACTATTCTGGACAATGTCATATTGTTTTATGAGTACAAAACATGAAATAAAATATATTACTAAGATATAAGAAAACATGTGAAGAGACAGGCATGAAATGGTTAGACGCATGGCCCCTAGTTCTTATGTAAATCAGGAGCTCAATTAACAAAGGGACAGGTTTGTCTCCATTTGAGCTCACTCATGGTCACCAGTTCCCAGGAGCCCTGAGCGTAGGGTTGAGGGATATTTGTATCAGATTTCTCCACACAGATTACAGAGGCAAAAGGGGGACATCAAACCCTAATTGGCTGGGACCCAGGTTCTCTGGACCCCATCGGGCGATGCAGAGGACATCTCACGCTGTCCGCTTGGAAGGGAAAGGAGACATCTGGTACCACTGGAATCAGTGAGCAGTGGGGAAACCTCCAGGAAGGATGTGTGAAAGCTGTCATCCTCCTCCTCGTGCTGGGCCTGCTGTACCTGACCAAGCAAGGGTGGCGACTCCACGGTGTGGGAAGCGTATCCAAGGACGCAGTATCAGGAGTTCCGGGTCTCGCCACGGATGGAAGTACCTGACACTACGCAGACAGTGAAACCAGGAAAGTGAGTGTTCACCAGAGCGATAAAGAGGAGGAGCAGGCACTCGCCAAAGGGGGAGGGTCCCTAACAAACACTCCTGTCTACATCGACTGCAGTTAGACTGGCGAAGAGACCATCCTGGATACATCTGACTGTGAAGCTGTTTAAACCTGAAACACAGAAACTCGCCTCTACTGTGGTGAAGTCTGGCTACAAAGGGAGGTGTCCACTAGGGGCACTTGTCTCAAACCAGTGAAGAAACCAACAGAACCCAGTGGAATTTAAAGAGTGGACGTGAGCAGGGAAACAGTAACGGGTCTGAGTGATAGAAACTGACGATGTACAGAGAAAGAATTGGACCATGGGGATTACATTAAGACATGTGCCTATACAATTTACCTACCTCAGACGTTTGGGTACTTTTGTATATGAATTTTTGATATCATTTGTATCTTTCCAGGTTCTATGTTAATCCGGAGTATAAACAGGAGGGATATGTTGGAGACATACTGAGGTCTCCACTCTTTGGGAAGTTTTAATGCACTGATATCATGTGTGGCTCTGAACTGTATATGAATTTGACCTTGCAGCTGCCTCTCCTGATGAAAGGAGGCAGGGCATTTCAGGTTGTTCATATTTATGAGAAGACAGACTTGCTGTCTCCTAAATATCTCATGTGTGGCTCTGAAACTAAAGCGGAATGAAGTATACATGAAGTAATGTTAAAGCTTGAAGACACTGCAATTTTGCCAATTACAGATTAATTGAATCACCACTGTGAAGGTTATAACTTATGACGATTGACTATACTCAATCAGAATGATTTAAGGGTTTTAACTTTGTTGTTATGAAGTGATGTAATTGATGTATGGAGGTATTTGCATATTTTTGTATTTCTAACACGGTCATATGAAGTTGATATGTGGAGCCATTTCTGAACGTTAAATAGTCTGAATCCCAGAACGAATGTGAATGTCTTGAAAGTAATTGATTTATTAGAGTTAAATCAAAAGGGGGAGTTGTAAGGAATATTTGAATGTATTCATGTTAGCTCCAAATGTATAAGTTTAAAATGAGAATCATTTGGGTTAAAACTGAGCTGGACTTTGGAGCAAGCACATGTGACTCTAGAGAGACCATGTGGTGTTTGGGGGACAAAGGATTTGGCGGGGGATGGTTACAGCATCTGTTGACTTGCACTGGATGCAAATGCTCTCGCCACATGTGAGTGGGGGAACTCAAGATTTGGGTGATGGGGGGACATTTGGGCTGCCAATCAAAGTAGAGAGAATCAGAGATCCCTCCCATTGCTTCTGGATATAGTCAGGACACACAACTGAGTTCAGTCTCTTTCTGCTGGCCGGCTGACGTGATCACCAGGTTGTATGTATGTTTTGTGTTGTGTGTATTTGTGTTGTGTGTATTTGTGTTGTATGTATTTTGTGTTGTAAGTATACTGTGTTTGTATGTGTAGTGTATTGAATGTAATGATTTCTGGTGCATTGTGATATTGCCATTAAAAGTAGAGTATGGTTGACTTGGTGGCACTGAACTCCTTCCATATACACAGCTCAGAAGGACGCGGGGATATTAGAAACGTGGTGCGTAAATCCACCAATAATATCTAACATATGCCACACCTGTGAGGTGGGATGGATTATCTCGGCAAAGGAGAAGTGCTCGCTATCACAGATTTTTTCAGATTTGTGAACAATATTTGAGAGAAATGGTTATTTTGTGTATATAGAAAATGGTTTAGATCTTTGAGTTCATCTCATGAAAAATGGGAGCAAAAACAAAAGTGTTGCATTTATATTTTTGTTCAGTGTAGATATCTACAAACAAAGAGTCGATATTTTTCTAAGACCATTTAGTGCTTCACATAATAAAATACACAACGGCTGTAGCCTGATTATGCTTTAGGAGCTGTGGTACAGTGTGTAGGTGTGTGTTGTACAGTGTGTAGGTGCGTGTTGTACAGTGTGTAGGTGTGTGTTGTACAGTGTGTAGGTGTGTGTGTTGTACAGTGTGTAGGTGCGTGTTGTACAGTGTGTAGGTGTGTGTTGTACAGTGTGTAGGTGCGTGTTGTACAGTTTGTAGGTGTGTGTGTTGTACAGTGTGTAGGTGCGTGTTGTACAGTGTGTAGGTGCAGGGCCGCCCCTCCCTACAGGCTGCATGGGGCCCCGCCTTGCTGCGCAGGGGGCCCCGCCCAGAGGGCCTCAGCTGCTGTGCGCAGTTCTCCGCGCACCCCCGCTGACACGCGAGAGTGAGAGGTGACAAGGGGAGCACGTCTGTAACCCGACACCGCTGCAATGAATCGACATCTGACCAATCACGGCTTTGATACGGCCACTAGTGCAGGAAAAGAGATGTCGGCGAAAAGACAGTTTCAGTCCGGTGCAAAAAACAAAACATGAAGAAACTAGAGCAGGGGTGGCCAACCCGCGGCTCTCGAGCCGCATGCGGCTCTTTGCCTAGTTTCATGCGGCTCTTCAGTTCATATCGAATTGTATATGTGTGAGTTTGGGGGAGAGACACTGACTCCTGACTAGTGTTGCACGGTGTACCGATACTTGAAAGGTACCGTGATACCCTGCCGTTAAAAACGTTACTATTCCTCCGTTTCATTAGTATCGGTACTTTAAGAATGACGGGGGAAAGTACTCCGGTGAGAAAGCGCCGTTTAATAAGAGACGTGTGTGTTCAGCGCTCTGCTTCCACTCCCTGCACTGCAGCCGTGCCTGCAGTCCCGCCCCTCTCAAGCACGCTCAAGTGCCTCCCCTCTCTCGTGCATGCGCTAGCTGCCAGAGCATTGTTGACAAAAAAGACGCCAAAAGAGAAATTTTAGCTATATCTCTGACAGTGAGGGCAAGCCTACGGACACCACGAGGCCTGTCTGTAAGAAATGTATTAATTTTATTTAATACGAATTCTTGTCATTTATTGTATTTATTGTTCTCATTGTTTAAAAGTTTGTGTTATGGTTATGGTGTGAAATAAAGCACAATAATTACATTTAAGACTGTTTCCCTTTTTTTAAGAAAAGTATCGAAAAATAATCGGAATCGCAATTCTTGACTTGGTATCGAAACTAAAATGTTGGTATCGTGACAACACAAGCTACTCCTGACAGTTAAACCTGATATTTAGTAGGTCTGTTAAATATTGAATGCTGATCATTCTGACATAATTTGGCCGGTCAAAGTTGTTTGGGCTCGGATAAAATCGCTCCGTTACTTTCGTCCCGTGTTACTTTCGTCCCGGCTCTCCCTACGTGTGTATGTGTGGTGTCAGGTGTCAGTATGAGAGGATGACAGCGCGTCTAATTTTGATGTGGCCCAAGAGCCAATCACAATAATACCTGTGATGCAGTGAACCAATCAACTTTGAGGGGGGGAAAACCTATCGTTGATTAAACACTATCCAGTGTTTCCCCTACCATTGTCTTGGAGGGGCGCTGCGCCCCGCGAACGGAGTTATATATATTTAAAAAATATATATAATTATTATTTTTTTAAAATATATATATATCACCAAATTGCAAATAATCTATAACTACTGCCACTTTTCACATTGAACATGTTCTCTTTTATTAAATAAACTAAACGCTTTCATTTTAAGTTGTGAGTTTAGTGTTTTTGACCCTAAGAAACACTGATGCATTAATCAATAACAATAATCCACAGCTCCTCTCTCTGCTCCAGAGGATTTAAAAAATATATATCCCAATGTCACAAAAATGCATCAGTGTCGTGGTTGAAATCTTGTCTCCAGAAAACAAAAAACTGAAACCAGCGGTATCAGTGACTGTGTGTCTTTGCAGTAAAATATAAAAAATGTGGCTCTTAACCTCTGACTGGTTGGCCACCCCTGAACTAGAGCATCACTCGAAGGTGGGTTATTGTATGAGTCAAATGTACAACTTGCGAATGTTGTATAAGTCAAATTGCCAATTGCCATATTAAAACATCAGCTGCAATTCACGACATGAAGAAGGCAGTCTCTGCATAGCATATAGGCTCATGGGGATGCAGTTATTTCCAGCATTCTTTATTTACCATTCATTCAAGTATTGTATGCCTTTTATCTGGTAATGTACAGGAGGCAGAGTGATAAACTGTCTGTCTAGTTGGCTTACATAACAGTTCAAGTTTACAGCCTAAAAAACATGGAGCATTTTTTCCCCTTTTATTAATTTCTATGTCAATTTGCACATTTCATGGTGATGCTCAGCCCCTCCCGTTAACTCCTAACAGTCATCATCATGTCAACCACAACACAGAGAAATACTGATAGAAATGTGTGTGTAGTTGTTGATACATTGCTGACAGAGGAAACTACATTTGAATACGGATTTAAGACATATCACTTTTTGAGCATGTCATAAGCATGTTTTGTCTTGACTATATTACAACTATATTATAATAAAATAATATAGTATTTATATTATTGAATTGATTATGATTATTAGTAGAAGTAGTTTATTTGCATTCATTATATTTTAATCTTTTTGAGGCTAGTATTTGGCAGAAAATGCAGACGTATTCACCTGTAAACGCATACTGAACGACATACATGCACATTTACCATTTACCTCACTGTATAAAAAAGTAACTGTGTTGATAATAATAATAAACAGGAATTATATTTGCAAAGTAGCCTACTTTGTTTTCAAAAAAATGTTGTTCCCTCCTGTCGGTGGGGGGGGGGGCCTCATCTCACAATGTCGCTTGGGGATTGTGTGTTACATTATTATGAGAGTGCTCTCATACTTGTTTGATTCTGAAATTGTATATATTTATATAAATATATGTGTGTGTGTGTGTGTCCACATCTGTAGCCTGTTATTGTCTCATTATACCACACTATCAATGAATCAAAGTAAATATATAAGTCATCATGAACACATCTGTCCATCACACAGAGGGCTGCTGTGCCTCCTGTCATCATTAATGGACGTCTCTTTAAAATGACCGCTCAGAGGAGAGGAGTTCTCATTTCTCTAACCGCCTGCTGCTTCCCCTCTTCTCTCCTCGGTTCCCCTACTCAGTCCTCCGCTCGCATCTCCTTTAAATTCATACACCCATCTTTCTATTCAGTAAAAATGAAAATGGCCAAAAGCAGATAATACAAGCTCAAATACAAATATACATGGTTTACGAAAAATCATACTCCGGCATTCAATGAAGGTGTTGGGAGAGAAACTAAAAGGTGGCCAATAGCAATATTCAATATCATCATTTAGTGGGAATGCTGATACAGCATTCCAACTACTTGTTCTTCGACGCACGAAATTCTTTATTATTCCACCGGGTTATTTTGCGCCTCTTCTGCTCCCACATTCCACATCGCAGAAACTCCGTTCGAACATCAAAACGTTCAGCTCGGTCGGGAATCGATGGCTATTACTTTTCTCATTCATAACTTTCATAATTCCAGAGATACATCCCATAATTCATCACAACATGGAAGTCAATGGAGAAAGTCTTCAGACTTGAACAATCTTCATGCGACTTCAACTGCTAACTGTTCCTTCATACTTTCACTCAGAAACCTCATTCTAACTTTAAAATGTTACACATCGTTCTGACATTATTCGTGTAACACAACTTTTAAATCTGATTCATACTTTTAGAGATATTAAACATTGTTCAGACCTTGGTAAAGAGGCCTTCTTCAGATTTTAGAGTGTGTGATGTCACAGCTAGAGTGGAGGACAGATATAATTTTGCCTTCATATTTTTTTCCATTTCCATGGAAACGCATCCCTCACCATAAACCACGATGTCGCTGTAACTCCAATGGACACGGTCCATGCCTCAACAGCTCTACGCCAAATCTGAGATCTCACCATAGGCTGTTTCCATGGAAACGCATCCCTTGCCAAAAAACACGATGGTGTCGTAACTAATATGAAAATGTTCAAAACACCACCAGACTTCAGATTAAGTTAATGGTCCAGCCCTCAACATGTCTATGTGCCATTAGTGAATTTTCCTCAAAAGCTTTTGCCAAACGCATCCCTTGCAATAAAACACGATATTGCTATAACTCCTATGAAAATTGTCAAAAAGTGCTCAAACTTCACGTGTGCTAACAGTCCAGCCGTGAAGACATCTACGGGGCAGTTTTGAGATTACTTCAAATGCCGTTGCCATGGCAACACAATGCTCACCATGAAACACGGTTTTCTCATAACTTCAGTGAAAATGCTCCAAACAGCCCAAAACTTCACAGGTTTGGTAACGATGCAGCCATCAACATATCTAAGCGTATTATGGGGTGTCATCAAATACCATTGTCATAGCGACAGATCATTCGCCATCAAGCTAGTTCAATAGTTTGCAGTTTAAATATTCTGCTGCTTTTCCAAGCTTTTTTAATTTATTTTCTTCTCTTATCAAACATTCAAGCCCCCAGTGTTCATGTATCATTTCAATCTAAATTCTTCACTTTCTTTTTACACATTACATTTCAGCATAGCAATTCAGCGTCAGCTTTTCAGCATAAAGCATTCCCACTAGCAATTTCTTCAGGAATGACATTCTCTAGTTTCTGTATGTCATTCTGTCAAGCAAGACCTCCAGGTTCATAATTTCAACTGAATGGCACCACATCAGACTAGCAGCAATGCACATACTAGTCAATGTTTTTTTAATCTTTCTTTTTTTTGGTGGTCTAATTTGGCAGTGCTTCTCAAACTTTTTTCAGTAATGTACCCCCTTTGAAAAATGTTCTCAGCTAAGTACCCCCTGACCAACCCCGAACATTTTTTTATCGAAAAAGCCTATATAAATAATTACAATATAGTGATGTTCCATCAGTGTGTGATTTATTAACTCCTTCATCCATAAATTACAACAAACATGTGCTTGTCCTTCACTGAGGATCTTGGTCATCCTTGGTGGCAGAGAGGACACAGCAGTGATCAGACTCTTTTCCAGGCCCAGTCTCTTTTCTCTGCTTTGTTTTGATCAGAGTCATTGCAGAGAAGGAGGCTTCACACAAATATATGGATCCAAAGGGTAGCTGCTCCAAAGCTGTTTTTCCCAGCTCAGGATGCTCCTTTTTCACACACACCCAACACTGTGTGAGAGTGGAGCTTTCAAATGTCATCTTTAGGCCACATCCAAGAGTTTTTCCTTGCGACAGAGAGGAAGCTTTTCTCTGTTTGCTTCTGACAGAAGAAATGTGTTTCTTACCCAATCCAGCTGTGCAGGTTTCTCATCCATGTCAGGAAAGTACGACTTGAAACTGACTATCAGGTTGGCCAAGTGTTCCTCTATAATGGACTTGACTGGAGCGCTCTGCACATCCTCACTGGAGAGGAAAGCATCTACCTGAGGAAAGCAGGTGAGATCCCCCTGTGCCAGTGGCGGTTCTACAGGGTGGCACGGGGTGGCAGCTGCCACCTCAGAAAAATGCCTTGCCACCCCAGCTGCCACCCCATTTGGCAGCTTTGTTTTGAAAAAAAAGTTGTGGCTCATCGGACATTTATGAGAGAAAATCTCTAATGTCCGAGTGCAAGTGAATGCAGCACAAGACGCGAGCCTTGTAACCCCTCCCCCGGCCCTGGAACGAGCGTGGAAATATGATTGGCGGCGATTTCATTTGAACGGGGGACAGCGCAAAACGAGAAGCATTTCGGATCCAAGTAGATGGAAGGAATGAGGTATTTGCGGTCAGCGGCGGCGCCAGGGTATGACTGGGGTAGGCTACAGCCATACCAAGTAATGGCTTAGCCCCACCATGAAAAATGATGTTAAGGTAAGCAAAATAAAGTCCGCCAACTTGCGCGGAGTAAATTGCACAGACAGCAGTTAGTAAGATTGATTTCAGTAGCCACTTGTCTGGAAATACAGAAGACTAGAAACGGTTTTGAAAACCTTTGTCACGTAGTGATCGTCTTCTCAATAGAACATCTTTGATAATGTCTTCTGGCCAATCAGAATCAAGATAACGGCGTGGTGTTGTTGCAAGAAGTCCCGACGGAGAATACTTTTGCGGTAGTAAATCTCTATACATCGATCCAACATTACGTTTTGATAGAAATCAACACGTAATGAAATAAGACCCCACGGTTTGATGATTGATAGGTGTGTGGGCTGTCTTTCATTTGGACACACAGAACAATGGGGGCTATCCACCCTTAATCCACAATGTAAAGTCATTCACAGCCTCTTCCCTCTTCTCTCTGTGAGGAGCAGCAGGTTCAGCTTTCAGAACAAAGTAACAAAAAATGAAATACCATTCATTTTTTTTAAATATGTCATGTAGTAATAGATGTATTTATTTTTCTTCTCAAGAGAGTACCAGAATGTGTATTTATGTTAGTATTTCAAAAAATCTCCTGGGGGAGAATCCCCCAGACCCCCCTGCAGGGGTTGGGCTTTCAGCATGTCAACTCTTTCACTTGTGGGTAAATTGCAGGATTGGCTCCAGGTCACCCTTTTTACTTACTACAAGACAAATGTGCCTTTTTATTTTTATTTCATACAGGGAAATAATCTAAACCTCACGCGTGGCATTTCACTGTCAAGGGGAGCGTGTATGTAATTACATTGCAAATACTGACTTGAGCCCCACCACTGTATGGGTTAGCCCTACCATAGATTACCCAACACAAATACTGTGGCGCCACCGTTTGCGGTCTACAATGACAGAGAAGAGACTGTCAAGTTTGGCTGTACTCAGCATTGAATCAAAACGCACCATAGCTTTAAATCTTAATAAGTTTGTGAGGCGTTTTGCTGAACAAGATGGTAATCACCACATTCAGCTGTTATAGGCATGCCAACTTGATGCTCTGCTCACAGATGAGTCGATGAGAATAACAAACTGTTAAGATGATGACCTTACGTGTGTATAATATTTTTTTTCTTTGTGGGGGTCTGCCCCCAAAAAACAGTTGAAGTCCTGAGAAAGTCAAATAAGACGATGTGTAAAACTTCACTGCCCAGCCAAAAAAAAATAACCACTTTGATTTAACTAGGCGAGTAGGTAAGGACTTTCCACTGGATAATAGCTGCAGCGATGTAATGTATATGTTTTAGCTGAATACATGTTTGTTAACCCTAACTGATGCAGTTAGTCACTTCTTTAATGTTTGTTCTTTCTGATGTAAAGTCAAGGTTGTAACTGTTTTCAATGAAGTTGTGGGGCGCTGAACTGTTCTTTTGATTCTTTTGATTTATGATAGTAATTACTTGTCTTTCAAATTTGAATCTTGAGGAACATTCATCATTAACTCCTCCAAAAAATATAGTTTATTTAATAATAACACTGAATATGTGAATCACAACAGTGATTGACAGCTGATAGGAATAATATGATTGTTAATATTATCATATTCATACAGACAAACATCGATGAGACAGTTAATGAATGTACTTATTGCAGCAGTCTGCATAGATTTGGTTCCCCTGCTGGTCTAAGAGTGAAACCAACTCATTCAGTTAAAATTCATTAAATGATGTCTGCCACCTTATATATTTATATGTAAGGCTTTACTGATGTGCCACAATAATGTCACCTAATGTTATTGAGTTAAAATATTAATATTGTGGCTTTCCAAGTTAACATTGATTGATATGACTGCGATTAAATCAGCATATACTTCTGCCAGGGGATGCCACCCCTCAAATTCTCCTGCCACCCTCTTGCCACCACATGAATATTTTTTCTAGATCCGCCCATGCCCTGTGCACATGCCCGTTTCCACAACTCTGCTTTCTTTACGAAACCACCCACCTTGTCATACATGTTCAGAATGTTGGTGTCCTTGCCCTGTATGCACACAGCTCATTCAATTTGCTGAATATGTCTGCCAGATAGCAAAGCTTTGCAAGCCAATCTGTGTCCTCAAACAGTGTGGCATAGGGAGATTCTTGCCCTAAAAGAAAGGTGTGCACCTCAGATCGTAGCTCCAACAGCCTGCTCAGTATCCTCCCCCGAGAGAGCCAGCGCACTTCTGTGTGTAGAAGTAGTTGGGTGTGTTCAGCTCCCATGTCCTCGCAAAGGCGATGAAACAGACGCGCATTGAGTGGCCTTGACGTAGTTAATCACTTTGATGCTGTTGTTTAAAACGTCATGCAATACAGGAATCCGTTTTTTGGCCACCAGTGCTTCCCTGTGTATGACACAGTGATTCCACTGCACTTCTGGATGTGTATCCCAATACGTGCCATGAGCCCTTTAACTCGGCCCGTCATTGAGGCAGCTACGTCAGTACAGACACTCCCGCAGTTTCTCCAGTCCAGCTCGTTTTCAATAAAGAAATCATTCACATCTAAGGTCTTGCAGAAAAGCACATTTTCATAACTGTCGTCAGTATCCACATATCTCACGAAAGCAATGAGCTGAACCAATAGACTACTTCACACTTACGTCGGAGGTGGGCGAGATTAATCTGAGCAATAACAGTTAATGGCGAGTACGGCAAATACAAGTTGTACCAAGCATAAGCAAAAAAGCATTTTTTTTATTAACCTTTTTTATTTTTTCCTCTCACTCTCACTCTCACTCACTCACTCCCTGCAGTACCCTAGGGGTCCGCGTAGCACCATTTGAGAATCACTGGTCTAATGGATAGCGAGGTGGGCTGATGATTTGAAGGTTGCAAGTTCAAATCCCGCCTAGAACACCACCACTAGTGTGCCCTTGAGTAAGGCACTCAGTCCGCAGTTACTCCAGGGAGCATGTCCTGTAATCAACACAGTCTCACTCCCTGATAGTCCAATAGTGATGCTTGGTCAGGGTCCGTGCAGTTGTGACGCGCCGAATCTCCTTCAGCTTCATAAACGGACACAAAGAGCTTTCAACTGATTGCAAATCAGATTCCCATCGGCGGCGGTATTTCACGCTCAGGGAAGCACCGCAACCGGCCATGTCGGCGGCAGTTAAAGGCAATGTGATAACGGAGAACGGTGCCCCCGTAAATATAATCAAATTATGTGGGAAACACTGCTAGTACACAATTACACCTCTACAGGACGTAAAGCACAAACGAACATTTGAAAGATTTGCTGAGCTAAGGCAGCCAGTGACTGACAGCTATTAAAGGCCATTAAAATCAATGGGTCAATTGAAGTACAGTGTGGACACACTCTGCTTCCACAGAACAAACTTTTGGAAGACTGTGTTCTCTTTCTTAATAGCTTGACTTCATAATATCTCATCCTCTGGAAGTCCACCTGACACCATTAGAGAGTGAAACACTAAAAAGGTCAGTAAAAGACATGATGAAGGCTGTGTTCCTGATTTAATGATAACGTTTTCCTCAGACGTTTTAGGGAAGCTCATCTGAAAATTGAGGCTCCATTTAGGCTCAGGCAATAAATGCACATTAAAGTTCTGATTCACCACACTGACATTTAAATGAAAATAAACTAGGTGAAGAATAGACTAACAGGGAACCAATTGATGGGACAATGTTAGCGATTTTCAACCTGTATCACAAGGACCTTTGTTGGGGAATCAAATTCTGGTGATTGACAGAAGGTAATGTCACAAAAAGCTTACAAAGAAATACACTGTTGTGAGCATTAACATTATTAAAATGCAAATCAAATAGAAATATAATAAAAAAAGACACATCTAAGCAATATTATGTGCAGTATAACTGTGGGGCTGGTATGTCACACACTTTCTAATGTACCTAATAAACAGAGAAAAAAAACAGGCACACGGAGGTTTCAACTGCTTTTGACTTTCGGAATCGATCAAATAAAAATCTTCGCAGGCACACGTTTACATTTTAATCACCTAGAAGAGGCATTTCACTTTCTTTTAGCAAGTGCCATTTTAATGCTCAGCTGGGTATTTATATGAAAGTGGATAGAAGACTCAAACTTTTTAAACACTTTAATCTCTCAAGCCCAAAAACAATGAAGGCAAAATGATAGGCTGCATAAGAATACATACAAAAATATAGTTATTAAAATTAAAAAACACATACATTGGAAAATGAAATTGGCAGGGAATGAAAAACTATGTTGATTTATGGTGAGGATGGTGACCCCTCTTATGTACCCAATGTAGGTATCTTTTGTCATCAAAACAAGACTTATACAACTATATATATATATATATATATATATACACCTGTGTTCTAGCTTCAAACATTCCTATGGGCCCCCTTTCCTGCATCAGGAATCAATTGAGGTGTCTTTAAGAGTTCATGCTGAGAAGCAGCATCAGGGGGTCAGCATGGAGGGACTGCAGCACGAAGTCTACAGGCATTTGATCAAATGAAAGGGAAGGATCTTACAGATTCTACAGGATATTGCAGACTATCAATTCAACAAACACGAAAACATATCAAAATAAATAGATGTATGACCTCTTTCTCTGGCTGTGCACATTTGTCATCTGAAGCTATTGAATCTGAATGTGCATAAAAGATGGTCTGACCAAACTGAAACTAAATTTAATTTTTATTAAACCCAAAACAAGTACCAAATTTGTCCATGCATGCCGATCTTCATAAACACATCCTCAGCTGTGTTTCTTCACTCAGCTCAGCACTAGCAGGTTTAGTTTAAGCCAGGGAAATTACACAAACAGGCACAAGTGCATATAAGTGGCCCTGTGAGCACATTATGCTGCTTCAGGGCCGTGTCTTGAAATTAAAAAGGAGAATGTTGTCTCTCACTGTGAAGCTGACAATTAAGCGGCCCGACCAAGCCAGGAGGCAGAGGCAGAACGTCCAAAAATATAACCCGGTGTGGGCATTTATTAAACTCGATCCCAGGACACAGCCTCAATCTTGCTGTTTTTGTGAGCACAGTCACCAGCCACAATGATCTCACACACACTGCCTGCCCCCTAACAGACAGGGAAACAGGGCCTAAATACACACACAAATAAGCAATTAGACACAGGTGGGGGAGGGAGGAGAGAAACAACACAGGCACACAATCAACAGCAACAGACATGGGGAAAGGGGAACACTTTTCAACATAAAACCAGCAAACAGAGACAGACAAACTAAAACAGACAGATGCACACACTACATACATTTCGCCACCAACAAAGCTACACAATTCGTAATGCAGGCCAAGATCTATGGCCCCAAAGATCACCTCCGTTACATTTCCTCACCCCTCCCCCCTGGAAGCACAGTGTCCTGGAAATCCTGGCTTCCCTACAAGGTTTCTGCTTCCCCTTGTGCAGCATGGTTTCCTCAGGGAAGTCAGAAGGAAGCTTCCCTTTCTTCCTCTTCGGAATTTTATGCGCTCCTGCTGGTTCTGCTGTCTGACGCGCTCTCTCTCCTGACAGACCTTCTCGGCCATCTTTGCTATCTGCATTTTGCGCTTTAGTTTTTCCCGCTTCTTCCTGCGTTGCGCTGTTCTATCATCGGCCACCTGTTTGTTTAGCTCCACTTTATCGAGATATTCGATGTCCTCATTCACTTTCTCTGATATCTTATCCAGAAAGTCTTGCCTTTGGTACTCCCTGCGTCGGAGATGCCGGTAAACGTGGAACTCCCTGCTGCCCGCACCGGCGCTGGAATCCATCACATCCCGGACGAATTCCGGAGGAGCCCGCGGGTTCCACTCCTTTGGCCGGTCTGGGATGGGAGCAGGCTTATCCGGGTTCCGCATCAACCTCTCCAACTTCAGGAGCTGCTCCTCTGCCGGAGTTTTGGCAATTATCAAAGGCTGCGACTCCTTTCCTCCAGGTTTCCTTGGCTTGTTATTCTTCTGAGTGTGCGCCGCCATCTTTCCAACCGTTCTCAATGCTTTTGCCTTCCTCTCTTCTTCCCTCTGTAACCGGAGCTGCTCCTCTTTATGCTCTTGCACCAATCTCCGGTTCTCCGCCAGGACCTTTGATGCCTCAGCGGCAGAGTTAGTGCCCGTCGAGCCTCTAGCCAATCTGCCGTCTTGCCTCTGGAGTCTCCGTTCCTCTTCCCGTCCGAACTGCTGCTCACCGGCTGCCTGAAGCTGCAGGAGTGATCTCATCCTCTCCCTCAGTTCCTCCATCATTTTTTCACCTCCTCACTTGGTCAATCCCACTTCTGACACCAATTGTGAAGCTAACAATTGAGCGGCCCGACCAAGCAAGGAGGCAGAGGCAGAACGTCCAAAAATATAACCCGGTGTGGGCATTTATTAAACTCGATCCCAGGACACAGCCTCAATCTTGCTGTTTTTGTGAGCACAGTCACCAGCCACAAGGATCTCACACACACTACCTGCCCCCTAACAAACAGGGAAACAGAGCCTAAATACACACGCACTCTAATCAGCAATTACAAACAGGTGGGGGGGGGGGGAGGAGACAACACAGGGCACCAGGTGCACACAATCAACAGCAACAGACATGGGGAAAGGGGAACACTTTTCAACATAAAACCAGCAAACAGAGACAGACAATCTAAAACACAGACAGATCCACACACTACATACATTTTGCCACCAACAAAGCTACACAATTCGTAACGGAGGCCGTTACACACACACACACACACACACACACACACACACACACACACACACACACACACACACACACACACACACACACACACACACACACACACACACACACACACACACACACACACACACACACACACACACACACACACACACACACACACACACACACACACACACACACACACACACACACACACACACACACACACACACACACCTTGCAGTGCTACTTGTGTTAAAAGCAATCAGTTTAATGCTGTGTGGTGAGTTTTAGCACAAGTTCCTATTTCTTTAACTTAGACTATTAGACTGCTATATATTTAATCTGTTGAATTGACTGCAGGTGAAGAACATTGCCCTTATATACGATACGATATACTTTATTGTCCCCGTAAGGAAATTTGTTCTGGACTCTGTCCTGCAGTTCAGCATACATGTACATATACAAACATAGTGGACATTAAGAGACATACACATATCATCAGTCATACACTGTTTGAACAAACACAATACACAGACGCACATACTGACAATGGCGACCTATTGCACTACCCCTCATGGCCAACATTTAAAAAGTACATTTCATTACATTTGACTACATTTCATTTCATGTGAATGTTAAGAAGCTTAATCGCCATAGGTAGGAATGAGTGCTTATAGCGGTTCAGCTTGCTCTTGGGAACCCTGAATCTTCTACCAGAAGGTAGGAGCTGGAATTCTGGGTGGAGTATGTGGGTGGGATCAGACACAATTTTGTTTGCCTGTCTGATAATGGACTGCTCGTATATGTTTTGGAGAGATGGGTGTTTTTTAACCCCCATAATTTTCATAGCAGTCTGTACCAGGCGAGCGATCTGTGACTTTGACTGCACTGTCAAGTTACCATACCAGGCAGTAATACCATACCTAATGATGCTCTCCAACACTGCATGATAGAGAACAGTAACATGAACTTCTGTACAAAGTACAATAGCTGTTGAAGTCTAGAGCACAGACCATGAACATGCGCCTTCCAGCTGAGTGTATTATCTAGATGGACACCAAGGTACTTATAGGAGCTGACCTGAGTTATGTGTTAATTGTGGATAACCACCGGCCTAAGGTCACCCACTGCCTTTGGGTCCCACACCATCTCCTCAGTCTTCTTCACATTCAGCACTAGATGGTTAAAATCACACCACTGCACAAATCTCTCTCTTTTTTTGTATGTGCAAAAACAGGGATTTATACACTATTCTGCAAATACACCATTGTAGAAAAGTTGGATACTGTGTGTGTGTGTGTGTGTGTGTGTGTGTGTGTGTGTGTGTGTGTGTGTGTGTGTGTGTGTGTGTGTGTGTGTGCATGCGAGTCTGAAAGCATTAGTCTCGCACACACATACCAACACATTTAGAATGAATGGTGTATCAGAGAGGTACCATCAGTGTGCGAAATACCCGTCAATAATCGGGGGGGTCCCCATCTCCCGTTTATTGCGCAATATACCGGTCGAAGATTTCTCAATATGCAGTAGGCCTATGCTATATTTCATGGATGCAATCCAAGACAATCAGTAGTAGCAGCGTTTCTCAACCGGGCGCTGTCAAATAATTATATATTCTAACGTTCATATGAATGAATACGCGACCGTTAAAGAGCCATCTGTTTTCGATTCTATGCGAGGAAATGGGAGCAGAGCTGGTCTCAGACACACACACACACACACACACACACACACACACACACACACACACACACACACACACACACACACACACACACACACACACACACACACACACACACACACACACACACACACAACACACACACACACACACACACACACACACACACACACACACACACACACACACACACACACACACAGTCTGCGTGCTCTGCGTGTAGGGAGGGGCGGGCCTGCACGCACACACACACACACACAGTCTGCGTGATCTGCGTGTAGGGAGGGGCGGGCCTGCACACACCTTCACACCCACACACAGTCTGCGTGGTCTGCGTGTAGGGAGGTGCGGCCCTGCAAACACCCACAAACACACACACACACACGCACACACACACACACACACACACACTAACTTGAACGCCAAGGCTAATTATGCTATTCTTAACCCCGGAATCCACACAGGACATACGCACACGCTCATCTTATGCACAGCAAAGATCGAAAAAATAGTCTTTTACCTTAAGTGAGAATAGACCAAAGATGCCTTGGCTCGACTTCTTCTCGTTGCCGTCCTGGTTTCCAAGAAGAAGAGAGACGATGTCCTGCTTTAATCCAGCTTTTCACGAACGGCACTGGGTCGAATTTGTCCAAAGGGGTTCTTCGTTGATCTCCCCCCGGTCGTCTTCATGGCGGTCAACACATGTATGGTTTGTTTGATGTGGACACTTGAGTCCACAAGTGTCATTTCTCTTCTCTGCAGCTTGAGAGACAGGCTCTGGAGTTCACGCAGGATGTCTTTCATGACAGCCAAATCTTCCACGAATCCTGAGTTGGTTAGGTGCTTGAAAAGTCCCTTGTATTTTTGCCTCTCAAGATCATTACGTGATGCGTTCTCACTGGATGTTTTAAAATGGAGTGCTAGTGCGGGGAAATCTTTCCATACAGCTTTTACTGTTTTAAAGCTGCTGGCAACCCATCTGATGGTGAAAATTTGACCTATTTTCAGTATTTCCATGTTGAGCTCGGCCGCTGCTTCTTTCAGCAATCTGGAATTCCTGGTTGACTGATTGTAGAGTGAGTATAAATGTGAAATAAATATCTCAAACTGATTAGTGCCACCCACTTCTTTAAGAGCATCTTTGACTGACAGTTCTAGTCTGTGCGCCAGGCAGTGTACAGACTGCACGTTCGGAAACTTGTTTTTGAGCCTGACGACAAGCCCACTGGCTTTTCCCGTGAGCACTGCAGCCCCATCGGTGGCTATGCTTATTAGGTGCATCTTCAAAAAGTCATCATCCATTCCAGCTTTATATAGACTCGCCATCATTGAGTTATACATTGATTCAGCATCGACCCCATCTGTAAGTTCCACTATATCCAGGAACACATTATCTACATCCCCCTTACCACTGACATCACATCTTACGTAAATGATTAGATAGGGACGGCCGTGAACGGTACTTTCATCAATTGTGATTGATACCTTTGAATCCATTTCTTTCACATTAGAGACGAACTTGCGGCGCATTTCCTTTGCAATGTGACTTATTATTTCTGCGCATGCATGGTCAGATTTGTGGATATTCCCAACTTCGGCTCCATTCAGCTCCTGCATTGTCATGAGGGGGTTGAGCTTTTTATAAGATAGCCTTTCCTTTGCTACGGTGTAAGCTGTTCTAAACGAGACTGTTGTTTTCTTGAGTAAATCGGACTGTACATCAATGAAACAGTTTGGGAGGGTTTCTTTGTCTTTCATCTGTACTATTTCCACTGACCTCGCGTGGGCCTGGCTGTCCCTGTGTTTGTAGATCTTCTTTCGTAGCTGTTTTGCATCAGGGCTAGTAACATCACCATTGATCCATTCTTCCGCGAGGTGTAAACCCGGTCCCTTTAGCAGCAACGTTTTTGCTTTCCTACACACTAAGCATCCTAACTTTCCAGCCTTAATGTCAAGCCAGGGGTTGCGGTCTTTCCATTCACCCACCTGCTTCATTGTCCAACCAGCCGGCGGAAAGTCACTAGCAGTAGCAGCTACCTCCGCAACTGCTGCGTCTTCTGAGCGCTCTGCCTCAACTTCACCTCCTTCTGGGGAGTGACTGGGCGGGACAGGAGCCCCCGACTCGCTAACGGTTCTGGTAGCGAGTGCTGTGCTAGCTGCTGCATCATCAGCATCATCTCTGGGTGTCTCTTGGTCATCTCGTGGTGTCACTTTTTTGGATGTGAACCCAAAGTGCGCGAGTGAAACACTTTGGTTTAGCTTTCTCTTAGACATTGTAGTCCTCTCTAATGTAACGTCTTTCTCTCCTCTTTGCCGCGCATGGCTAATTTGCATAATTTGTGTCCGCATCACACAGCGTACCCGCGTCACGGCGGCTGGCTCTGCTTTTGACAGCCAAAATAGAAGATATTTGTGAATAAATGTTTTGAATTATGAATACTGGACATAGTAAGCTTAAAAACATTTTAGTGACCATTGCAAATGACAAATACATATTATAATTTCAGACCCCCCCTAAATGTTGCTGTTGAGGCTTTCAGGGGGGCTCAGGTGTTAATCGGGGGGGTCGAGCTCCCCTGGACCCCCCCGTATTTCGCACACTGGGTACCATGCATCACAGATTATAAATGACTGAAGCTTCCACAGACCATGAGAGATAAATGAGCACTGTCAGCATGTTTATCTAAAGTTAAGTAAACTGACCATTATCAATACACTTCTCTAGTTCAAGAAAATGTAACTGGACAAATGTCTGAACACTGGGCAGACTCTCATGTCTCCATCCTTTTTGCCATCAATGCATTATACATTCACTTTTTTTTACCAGAATAGCTATAATTCTACATAATTACAAGAGCAGCAACAGCCGTACAGGAATAACCATGAACCATAAAGAAAGCGTTGGTGATTGGACAGTCCTTGTGATATACAGCTGTTTGCCTGTCAGGCATTAAGTTACAGTGTGGCACAACATATTGGACTGGAATTGCACCAAAACTCATAAAGTAGTAATAACTCAGCCTTCACTGAAGGTCAGCATGAGGTATGAGGATGTTCCAACTAAATAATATATAATTCCTTTGATAAAGAGCTGTGGCTCAGGTCGCACATACATCGGCAAAATCAGAAGATTACCAGATCGGAAATAACGAACCCTGAATTGCCCCTTAAAGCACAGCCCTCGGTGTGTGGATGAACATTAGATTAGATCTCAAAGAGCAGTTTCGCACCCTGTATGGCAGCCCTTTCATCCATGTATGTACGTGTGTGTGTATAACGGTAAACGTTGGCATGTGGTGTAAGTAGCACTTTGAATGGTCGGAAGACTAGAAAAGCACTATATAAAGTCCATTTACCATCCTCTCAGCAAGCTGGAGTAAGTGCAGATGGAAAATGGTGCATGGGGATAGTAGATAGACCAACGTCTCGTTGATATTGAAAACATCTTTCACAACAACAGTAATGATGATGGGATGTCAATGTGTACTTCTGGTGGTCACTTCAGACTGATGGAAGGAGAAACCAGAGTAGGCAGACTTGCAAGGCTTCTTCTGTCACTTTCTCACACCCTGCTATCATGATGCACGATGCACGATGCACCTGCCGCCCCTCAAGGCTTCATATATCCCCATCTTACAAAATCAACATGTTTGATAAAAGTCAACTATATGTATGGTGACTCCTTGCCTGTATAACAATTAAAGGAATGGATGTAAAGGAAGACTGATTCCATTCATTCATCCATCCAACCTGTTTTTAAACTCACGAGATCATGGAGGGATGACCTTTATTTACAATGACAAAACCATATAAATACAGCTAACTGTTATAAAGTGCAAATGAAAATAAATAATTCATGTCATTCAAACTTTTTGATTAAGGTAAATACTTACTTAATACAAATACAGTTAAGTTACATTAAACTGTAAAACAAGTATATGCTGAGAGGCATTTTAGATCACATTACTACAATGTCCAAAATGTACAAGTGAATTGATTTTAGAGTACTGTAGTGCTAGTGCACTTATATTAAAATGTGTTTTTCCAAGTTAGGACCAAGCTGGTGGAACATGAAGCAAGGGCCAGTAAGTACAGTGTTTGATAAAAAAAAAACATCTGATTGACAAAGCAGTTCTAAAAAGGTAATAGCGATGGGTTAGGGTTTATAGATAAGAACATATATCAGGGAGAAGACCACCCGAACCTTACCCTATGAAAAACTAGAATAATGTTTACCATAAACATCACCTGTGACAAATCTCGAGGACAAAAAGGAATCAAGAAGCCTAAGCCAATGCATAGCAATAAATTACATCACCACAGTACAAGACTGACATACAGTATATCTGAGAAATACATTTCCAACAAATTGTGGAAGGACAGTTTTATTTCTGTAGTAATAGTCAACATTTGCCTCAGTCATGCACACAAGATTATATAAATGATATATCTTTATATTTATATATTCTGTGACTCTCTCCAATGTTTTTTTTATTGTGGCAAGGATCTTCTCAACAAAGGAAACAATTTGCGACATATTTAAGTGTACATCCAATAGTTGGATAAGGTTCAAGGTTCTTTATTTAGTCATACGAACATAACTACAATGTAGTTATGCCGATGAAAATCTTAGATCACAGGCTTCTCCAACAGTGCAACACAAAACACAGATAAACAGACAAATATAGTGTAAATAGTAACTACAAAAAGAAAAATTGTTTAAAAAAGTGAAATAGTGCAATAAGAGTCTATAAGCAAGTTATTGGAATATGATATATTAGGTAAATAGATAAATAATTTCTAAATTTCTGAATATTATGGATTTTGTTTCAACAGTTCAGGTGTTTAACAGTCTTATTGCCTGTGGGATGAAACTGTCCCCGAGTCTGGTTGTTTTTGTCCGGATGCTGCGGTAACGCCTGCCAGACGGCAGCAGACAGAACAGTTTGTGGCTGGGGTGATGGGGGTCTTTTATAATCCTGAGGACTTTCTTCCTGAGCCGCTGGGAGTATAGGTCCTCCATGGATGGCAGCTCCGTCCTGGTGATGTTCTCTGCAGTTTTCACCACCCTCTGTAAAGCCTTACGATTAAAGGCGGTGCAGCTGCCGTACCAGGCCGTGATGCAGCCAGTCAGGATACTCTCTATGGTGCACCTGTAGAAGTTGCAGAGTATCCTGGAGTCCATGTTAAATCTCCTCAGCCTGCGGAGGAAGAAGAGCCGCTGTCGAGCTTTTTTGGTGATAGTGTGAAGAGTCCATGTCAGGTCCTCAGAGATGTGGACACAGAGGAACCTGAAGCTGCTGACTCTCTCCACCGTAGTCCCATTAATGGTGATGGGGGCGTGTCCCTCTCTCTGCTGCTTCCTGTAATCCACAATCAGCTCCTTGGTTTTGCTGACGCTGAGATGGAGGTTATTATCCTGGCACCAAGATGTCAGGTTTTCGACCTCCTCTCTGTACGCCGTCGGTGATCTGGCCGATGACGGTGGTGTCGTCAGCAAACTTCACGTGGTGTTGGAGCTGTGTGTGACCACACAGTCGTGTGTGAACAGGGAGTAGAGGATAAGGCTTAGCACGCAGCCTTGAGGGGCTCCGGTGTTGAGGATCAGGGTGGAGGATGTGATGTTTCCCACCCGCACTGCCTGGGGTCTGCCCGTCAGGAAGTTCAGGATCCAGTCAAAGAGGGCGGGTGTGTGTGGGTGTCATTCTGTACTTTAAAACAGTTTGAATATTGGGATAATGTATCAAATTGAATCGGGACATTTTAAAAGGAACTTCCCAGGACTGCAACAGCGTAATCCGTCACAGAATAATATGTAAACCAACGCCCCCAAGCTATGTTCAGAATACAGTAGGAAGACATTTTCCTGCTGCTTAAATTCTAGGAGCAGCTGTGCTAAACACTGACTGCAAGATGACATGACACAAGGAGAGTTTTATTAGTCTGAGAGAGATTTGGGTGTTAGATTGATAAACACAGTACGAGCATCATTTAGAGGAAACATGCATGTGTGGTGATAACACACTCCCCAAGCTAATACATCCATGGCAACACATGAGGTTTGTGTTCATGTGATCAAGTATGTCTTTTTTTGACGTATTTACTACGAAGGAACATAACCCTTGTTACAACACCTGGGATTGAGGGCAATATATTAATAATGCAGGGACTGTATTTGACGCAGCCTTGCAAGTGAGTGTTCTGAGATCATAAGATTTATATAAAGGAATAGAGACTTTGTGAAGACCAGTATTGGCATGGCCCTCCTATAATATTCACATTTGTTTGCAGCATTTTAACATAATAGGACTCCAGTCACTGTATACATACTTAATATACAAGCAGTAATGCTTTCATTATAGGTAAAGACAAGTGACTGCAACACTATTAACGTAAAAAACAATTTAAAAGACCTTATGATATGAAAAAAACACCAGACAAAACATTGCTACCAAACAGCCCACCTATATAACAGCATGTGTCTGTGGATGGTCTGAAATTGTCATTTTAGTAATACTGTCTGAATCCTCTCAGAGAACCAAGGATTATTGTCACAGGAAAAGCCCAATGTAAAAATAATGCATTGAAAGGCCAGGCCAGCAGATACTAAGCCAACACATATTATCCAATGATCCTTCTCAAATCCCTCAATATATGTTCTCTTTACAACCCTGTTCTTATGTGAGTGGATTTGTTGCACTATTAGACACATAAACACCATATATCATAACAACGTATACCAAACACTGCGACACCTGGATGCATTACAAACATGTCAACATGCAAATGGAGCAAGCAAGCAACAGAATCTTTTTTTAAAACTGCAAGATTATAAATGAATAATACAACTGTAGCCTCAGGCAGAGTCCAAGCCATGAACAGTACCAAACATGCAAATTGGAGATATAACAATTTGCAGAGCTGCCATTTTCCACAGTTGCAACACCAGCACAACTATATGTAATCTCAGACAGCGAAGTAATTACCAATGTGAAATGTGAATTAATTAATTGTAGCTCTAATCTTAGCTGTCCGCTTCGCTTGTTTGTCCCTTTGGCCAGATAGTAACGGAGTACATATCATGTAGGCAGTGGAAATATGGGGTGTGTGAAATCTGGTGGAGTCAACATTTTCTATTAACTTTAAGCTACAGGCTTTGTCATTACGCCATGTGCCGACCTGTGACATTTCTTTGATGGAAGTTCAGAAAAAAACTGTATACTTCTACCATCTTTCTAAGTGGCTTTGTTCGTTACAGCAGTCTATATCTGTCAAGGCCAAATGGATTGTTCAGTAAGTACATGCCCACCATTCACAGCATCACTACTGCTTCCTGTGGCGACCTACATGTGGCGCAAATATGTCCATCGTAACACCACAGGTTTAGGAATTGAGTGCCTGATGTATGTGTTTGTGTGTGTATGTGATTCTGTATGGGTATTCTATATCTAATATTAAACATAAATCACAGTTATTTCCACCCCTCTGCAGGGTGTTGATAGAAAAGTCCACTTCCCCTTGACACCCACAACCTCAAAAGAGGTCAGGTTAGTATTAATATAAAATTTCACACCATTACACAGCCTACGCAAATACACAGACTGTATGCAGCCATAGCATCAACACTAGTTCTGAGGCCATTGAGTTTGGACGTATTTAGTTTACAACAGAGGCAGTTCTAGGGGGGGGGCAACAGGGGCCAGTGACCCCGTAACACTGACCAGGGACCCCCCTGAGGCCCCCTCCAAAAAAAAGTTACAATATTACAATTTATTGGAACTAAATCAAATCAGAGACCCGGATTTACAGTGGAGATTAAACTGTTCATTACCTTATAAAAGCAAATATTGTTTATGTTTTTTTAATTAAATTGTCACTTAAAGTTACTAAAACAAATACTCTAAATGAAAAAAACTACTGAAACAAAGGACTGTAACTTAAATGTACTAAAACAAATACCAATAACTGTATTTTACGTTTATTTTACACAATTACTTTAAACCGCTTTTATTGTGCCCCTCTCATGAAATAACTGGCCCCAGCCTGGCTCCCCCAGTAAAATTGGTCTAGAACTGCCACTGGTTTATAATAAAGCTACTATGTAAGATCAAGACTAGAATGTACAAATGTATGCCGATGATGCGGTCATCTTTGTACACGGGAAAAACACTGAAATAATCACATCCTGTCTCTCAAATGCATTGGACAAGGTTCAACACTGGCTGAACAACATTTGCTTACAGTTAAATGCAAAAAAAAACAGTATGCATGATGTTCAGTAAATGACCAGTCAAATTCGAAGGATCCAATGTGTTTTTAAACGGAACAGAATTAGAACTAGTCCCCCACTTCAAGTATCTTGGAGTCATACTGGACTCGAACTTGACTTAAGAAACATGTTAAGAAAGTGTCCAATACTGTTAAATTCAACTTGCAAAATGTTAAACAAATCAGACCTTTCTTAACTGTCAATGCTGCAAAGTCATACCTCCACTGTATGATTCTATCCAACCTTGAATAGTGTTTTACAAACTGTTCGTTTGCTTGTGCCAAACCTGAAACCAATAGAACAGCTGTACAAGTAACAGCTATCAAGGTGTTTGACAGAAAGCCAAATTCATACCACCACTGTACCATCCTAGAAAAACACAATTTCTTGAGTTTTGACGATTTAAAGTCTTTTAAAAGTATATGTTTTTTTTATAAATGTCTACATGGACTGCGAGAGTCTAGATCCCTATAGTGATCATATAGGTTCCTGCATCACTGAGACTAATACCTTCAGTCTCATGAAAATGGAGCCTATTTAAACTCTAGATCCTGCAGCTAAATGAAAATGAGTTCTAGTGCTGTAACCAGCAAGTCGTTTTTTTTTGTCATTTCAGTCAAAACTGCAGCAAAGGGCTATCTTCAACATTCCAAAAATACATCACTCAACAGGAATGCATGCTATTTGTAAAAAAATTACGACTTCACAAATAACTCCATTAACAGTAACCTTGCTTTTGTTTACGAATGTGTTATGAGCAGAAAAAGGAGCCGCAACTGCTGAGCTCTTCATTGTTATGTATTTCATAGCTTCTGACATCTTTCATCAAAGTGCTTTAGCTTTTAATGTATTCACTTCGGAGATTGCCTCTCCTCTTATCACAGGCCTCGTTCTTCTCCCTCCGCCCGCATCTTCCCTGAATCATAGATGACTGTCAATGAACTCCCTGCTAACAACTCACTTTGCCTTCTGCCCTCACTTTGCAGATCACTGTCAAATCATTTTTCGTTTTTTTTCCACCTGTCAGTAGTAGAAAAGGAGTGGGAGGAAGAGGGGTAAAGGTGTGCTGATGATTTCTCTCACAGACAAAGTAATCAGAGAACGGACTTATGGCTGCTAATCTAGTAGGACAAAATCAAAATGGCGGCTTGTCTGTCTGCAATTAACTGCAGAACATCCTTCAAATACGTCACGCACTCTTTTTGAGCAGGTTAGTGGCCAGGGGAGCTGTATGCATAATAAGCATTCCTATCAAAAGGCTTCCAAACAAAAGGCAGTTACGCCGAGGGACAGGAAGCAAGACAATAAAAAGGAGGGCGAATGAGTGAAGAGAGGTGGGAAGAACAGGACAAAATATTACATCAGTATTCTATACATGGATACACATCCACACACATATTTAAAAGATGAATACATCGAGGCAAGGAGAAGCAGATCAAGTACTACTGTAACAATGACAGAGAACAGGTTGTCCACTAAGATCTTTAACGGTTAATAATTCATTTTAAATGTTCCCCTTCATAGCACACGTAATGGGGAAACCTTTGCAATCCTGCAAAACGTGGACTTACGGCTTAGTTAATATGATGCTACAATAATCTGTTTTACCTATTTCAGAGGTTTACATAATTTTTGTAATAACCTATTTCATGCATCATGACAGGCTACAGCCCCTTTGGTAGTGAACAAGGATTGTGGAGTTGTACTGCATGAGCTTTACATGGTAGATAGCAGCTGTCCTGGATGATGTATGAAAATGAAACCACCATCACCTGATTTAGAGACAACAAATCTAAATCTAAATTGTTTTACTGATTATTGCTAAGCAATAACAGACAGCGGTTCCCAACTGGTTTGGCTTTTGGACCCTAAAAAATATAGCAGCATCTACTTGAGCCCCCATCGCAGGTTATGCATCGAAAACTTTAATATAGTTATATTAAAATGTTGTTTTAGAGGCGATAGTATCCTGTATTTAAAAAAAAACATACTTTTTCCTTTTTGTCCCTTTAATCATATTGTGACCCTTCAGGCTCGTCTCAGAACGCAACAGGGGGTTCCAGCCCAAAGGATGTATGATGCACAACACAAGATTAAAGTCAAAACCTTCAAAACTAAAAGTGGGCAGATCTCTGAAAGGAACAAGATTAAAGAAGAAGAGAGATGAAACCTGCAGGTTAGTCATTTAAACATAATCCACTGCCATGTGCGGAACACAACGATTAAGACTTAATACTACAGTAAATAAGAACTTGAGAAAAATAACTATTGGCAAAGAAAATAAATGGATGCATGAACGCATCCCTACTGTGTGACATGTATATCTAACAGGCAGCAAAAAGAGCCATAATACCATAAGCAAACGCTGTCAGTGATGAAATCCTTTCCTCAACTTGTTAATCCTCTCTATTGCGAAATTGAAACCACTGGCAATCAGGTAATCCAACAAGGTGTCTGGACCTCCAGGGCACCCATAATTCTCTTGTTGAGAAATCCTCCCCGTTGTGGGAGTCTGACAACTGACGAGTGGGAGCTGGAGGCAGCAAACAGGTTTTGGAGTACTGTTCACTTCAGCGAGGAGAAAGTACCATGCTGTTTGTGATATTAAAATGGGGTGACGATGTGTGTTGTATTCATCACAGTGAACGCATTTCTCTTTGCAATCTGCGGCGAATAGCACGAGTTACACTGCATGAGCTCTATCCTATTATTAATGTCATTGTGGACCCGTATTGAGATGTGGCTTTGTAGAGAAATACATGCATAATATGTATACATGCATCTTGAAATTCTCTTTCACTGGTAGAGAAAAATGATGACAGCTTTGCCATCCAATATTAATCAGCCACCAGCAGGGAGAGACAGAGATTGAGCGCGATAGAAGGGTCCAAGGCATAGTTGGAAAATAAGAAGGAGGATGTGGAGGGTGTGTGTTTGTGTGGGTGATTATTTTAACACTCCACACAAACTCTGCTCTCTGATCACACACTCCAGTTACAGGTACTCAAGTGAACCTGTAACTACTATCGAACATCTGTCAAGAGGCTGAAAGCGTGATTATCCCGAGTCACATGAGCATAAAAATAACACAGTCATCTTCCGTGCCATGCCATAGTTAAACTCACAGCCTATTAGGGGTTGTTAAATAATCCAATGTCAATTTCATCTCCCGCATTAGAGTAAGTCATTCAGCTAATCAACCATCAACACGAACATGGATAATGAAGGAGAGATTAAAGCCAGGTTTTCACTACTAACACTCTTTCAGATGGAATATGGAGCTGTGCCAGCAAAGGCTTTAGCAACAGCTGCAGCAGCTGAGTGAAACTATAAAGTAGATTATTCTTCTGCCAACCTGTGTTCTTCCAACACACTCTCACTCCATAATCGTCCAGGAGCGACGTTTGGTCAAGGTCCCGTGGCGTGCAGTTGTGACGCTCCTAGGCTCCTTCAGCTTCATAAAGGGACGCAAATAGCTTTCAACTGATTTCAATGTATTCCCATCTGCGGCGGGATTTGACGCTCATGGAAGCACGGCACTCGTTTGTGTCAGCTGCCCTTAAAGGCAATGTGAGCGTCCATTCCCATTGGATAACGGAGAATTGTACACCCGGAAGTAAGTATTCCCCTTACTGTCGATTGATTTTACAGTGATATCTGCACTACTCATCGACTAAAAAACGAAAAGAATCCGCCCCTTCCTTCAGACTTCCTTACAGAGCACCTCCTCCAACACACATGAACGCGCACATGACGTCAGCAGACTGATGAAACTGGCCGCCTGTTGCTGGCGAGTCATTGAAGTACTGCTGCAATGCACGCCCAATGAGGGCACGAGATACATTTGTGCGTGCACGAGATGGAAGGCTGACAGACAGGGCGGCAACCAATCTGTTTAGCCGGGCCGCTAAACGGATTGGTTGTACTTTTTACAGTACTACGGCTTCCACAGATGACATTTTTGTATGGATTTTTTGTCAAAGCACTTAAGATATTCATTGCTATCGGGATGTTAAGAGCATTCCATGGAATATAACAAATAGTGTATCTCGAGCCGGTTTCTGAAACTTACCTCGATGTTACGTGTTACTACGTGACAAAGGTTTTCAAAACCGTTTCTAGTCTTCTGTATTTCCAGACAAGTGGCTACTGAAATCAATCTGACTAACTGCTGTCTGTGCAATTTACTCTGTGCGAGTTGGCAGACTTTATTTTGCTTACTTTAACATCATTTTTCATGGTGGGGCTAAGCCATTTCTTGGTATGGCTGTAGCCTACCCCAGCCATACCCTGGCGCTGCCACTGGTGGGATGTATGGGGCGGGCCATTCTGCGCATGCGTTAAATATTTTAACGCAATTAATTAAAAAATGAATTACCGCCATTAACGCGATAATTTTGACAGCATTACTTATAACGTTCAATTTTTGTGGAGGTTTTGTCTGATAGTTATTGACTAGTGATTTTCTTCTATGGCAATCATTTCATTTTATCATGGTGAGACAGATGATCTAGGTACTGTGTGTGTCTCTTACACCTTTAGTGCTCAGGGGAAATGTCCCTGTTGGAGTGAACATGGACAAGGAATATTGACAGTGGGATATATTTATGCTGCCAGTGTGTGTCCAAACACAGGCAACATTTTGAGCCCAGATCTTGTTTTAATGTTTCTGTTACTGTGTAGGATCTATCACTGCATATATCATCATTCTGATGTATGTTTTGGTCAGTCTCAATCTCTGCAATGATGTCGTTTATTAACTTGAGCTCAACAGCTTTCAGTATATGTATTCCAGGTGTGTTGCTGCACTTGACTCTAGTGTGGTGCTCTGTTGTAAAAGGCTGGAGCTAAACAGAAAGTGAAGAGGGGGTCATTAATCCTGAGGCAACAACTTCCTTTCATTTACATGCAAGATTGAACTTCTCTTCCAATTGTACGTGTTTGTACTCACTTAATTCAAGAACCCCTTTTTTAATTCATGTTGTTACTAATAGCCACTCTGTCTTGTATTTGCATGCATATCTTCCCATGCACACACACATGCATATCAATAGACTTTACACAGTCACAGAGTCTTTCTGTGTCCTTCCCATTCATTGTTGCCAGGAACAACGCTGCTCTACCTTCTGTGTGCTTTCCCCTCTTTATTCACCTTGAGTGCCATTAAACAGTGAATAACCGATAAGAGGACATTTTAGTTTTATAATACCACAGATAAGGGGATGTTGCACTCTTTTTAGATACAGCAGTCCTTATCTACTTTCCTTTATGGCTCCCGCTTATCATTACATTGCATTTAGCTGACACTTTTGTCCAAAGCGACTTACAATAAGTACATACGACCAGGTAGACACAGCCCTGAAGAAAACAGAATCATATAAGTACATCAGGTATCATAGAGCCAGACATTTCAAGTGCTACTCAGCTGGCTATAGATAAGCCAGTCCATGATCAATGATTCCTTTCCAGACATTTCAGGGGATTAGGCCAGATTGACTTTAGGATTATTTATCTTCCGGAATTCCATCCGTTTGCACTATCATGCCAGGGACAATATGGGACAACGTCAACTGAATGAAAAATCTGTGGACAAAGGGACTTCTAGAAATTGTATTTTAAAAGAAAAAAACACAAATTCATTCAATTTCCAATGTAGATCAGTGCTGAATGCACCCTTTCCTCCAGAGATAACTGTCAATTTCTCAATTTTTGACATCACTGAATGTGCCCCTGGCGTCAGTGGCAACAGCAGCTCTTACTCTGGAGCACTTTTACGCTTTAAATTGTTGGTTTGAGAAATATCTGCTTAAAGTATATGCTTTGCTCTCTCCCCTCACCTAAGAGCTGCATTTTTGAGATGTTCAATCAACATCAATTTATGTTATAGAAACATTTCTTTGGAGACATTTCCATATTTGTTTACAGATAGAATGTGTGGTTGATGGTCAATTTGATAAGTCAGATATAATATAATACATTCACATTTTTGGATCATAGATTTATCTGTAAATGCATATAATGTACACAAGTTTACAATTTGAACATAAGGCTACCTTGGATTTGAGGTTTCTTAAAATAATCATATTTGATGCCAAGCCTTCACAGTCCAAAACAATAGGCTGCTTAATATTTAGAACCATTTTCTGCTTTCTATCCATTGTATTTTGACTATTGATTCATTAAAACCACAGGCCCCATATCCATTGTATTTTGACTATTGATTCATGTTATCAATGCATTAAGATTAAGAGCACAGGCCCACCATCAAATTGTTAAATTAAATCAACCAGACCATATGAGACACACATTCCAAGCAAGGCCTAAAAAACACAGGAGGCCCACGATTTTTATAATGTAGAGCCAGTCATAGGATCGCAGAAACAGCAACAGAACACACCTGTGCACCCGTATGCACAATATTATCTATAACACAACATAAAGTAAATGGTTTACCTTTATTAGCCTCAGCAATGACATGATCTCACTGTGGTGGTCCGATGGTCAGGGAAAGCATGAAGACACTTCACACTGACACCGCTGACGATCTGATGCCAGGCCTGCAGGCAGGACATAATTAATCTTGGGAAATATCACTGGGAATTAACTTCAGGTCCCGAAGAATGTATCAAGCCCAGCCCAGAGAAAAAGGACTGCAGGTAGATTTGGGGCTAAATTAGCACTCACATGGGTCTGACTGACCGATCATAAAGCTATCCAACCGGAGTAAATGGCACGACTAGCGGCTTTGCTTTTATTTCTCGGGTTGTGTGTGCTTCATGTGTCGTTACTCGTTATTTAGCTACACTTAAAGCTAACTACGAGTTGCTAATTTGATAGTTTCCCATTCTTCAGAG
Organism: Harpagifer antarcticus; assembly: GCA_902827135.1. Classification (NCBI taxonomy): domain Eukaryota; kingdom Metazoa; phylum Chordata; class Actinopteri; order Perciformes; family Harpagiferidae; genus Harpagifer; species Harpagifer antarcticus. The sequence continues at coordinate 11,947,803 of CADEHL010001172.1, forward strand.
CACACATTGAACCCATCGAGGCCCACGTCATACTACTGTGCGCCAACAGCTGCGTACCATTATTCCTACTGACAGTAAATCCTGTTCATTGGGTTTAAACATTCTTAACAGAGATCCCGCGGTTTACAGTGCGACCATTAGGCATCTACCCAGAATTGATTGACAAATTACGCCACAGTTGCATTGTGGGAATAGTAGGAATTGTAGTTGAACCGATGACGACAGAGCTGTGGTTGGCCAGACCGCTTTTTTGAAAGGCTACTATTTACATGTTTTTAAATCTTCTTAATACTTCAACCCTCCTAAAAATATATACAGTATGTATGAGATCAATTTAAGGATTTGATAAACAAGGTTGGAGGAGACAATTAGGAGGAAAGTTCATTAGATAACACATTGTATATAGATATCAAAGTTATTTTAATGTGTATAATGATAAATAACTCAATCCAAACCACAGACATATGGCTAAAAGGATATTGTCATATTTCCACACTCTTTTCAGGTCCATAAATCAATATTAACCAATCATGTATTAAAAGGTTATGAGGCCAACATGTAGCTGCATGGAAACATTTATCTTAAAAATCTGTTCAATCTGTGTTGCTTTAATGTGCTTTCTCAATAAAATCATTTGTTATTACGTGCCATTAGGACTCTTGACATAAAAGTAAACATTGTATGATGTCAAAAATGCATGTGCGACGAGCAAAGCTTTTTCTCCAAGCTGAAAATCCTGGGGGGTTTTGGTTTCTTGGGTTTGACATTTTTGGAATCCAATTGATAGGATGAAGACTTCTCAAGACTAATGGAGACTGACGACTTTGTCAATATCTAATTCAGTGGAGTGAAAACGGAGTAACAAGTCTCATTACAGAGCATCAGAGTTTGACATTTGGACAAAAGAAGGGGAATATTGTGTTCCACACAGAGACCTCATCTGGTGCTCAAATACAACACAGAAAATGTGCTACTCAATTTGAAAGCAAAAAAAGACTTGGCATACTGTGCTTCAGAACAAAGGGACAGGAGATTGGCTTCTGGTAAGGATCCTATGACCAGTTTAAAGGCATCGCCAGTCAGAAAAAAGCAATCTCATAACATAGCTTGAACGTAGGTCACCTCTGCCCTAAAAGATTATCAATAAAGTGTCAATTCTAATATTTGTGCTTTCCCAGGAAAACCTTTACATATGTTCCAAAAACACACTATGCTTGTCAATAACCCAATTAACGCACAGGGTTGTGAAGTAGATTGTGATTTAATGCAAAATCACCTCTAGGCCCCTTTAATGTTTTCCTTTTCTATCGATTCAGAATCTAAACTTCCACTACTTTTGGTCGTTCAACAAAATAAACCAAATCTTTCACTGCATCAGTGAATATTGTTTTCTCAACACAAACAGCTCAACAATATGTGCATATTAAAAAAGTCTAGGATTAGCTTTTCCTTATTTACATAACAAATATGTTATGACAAAATAACAAAATAGGACTGGAAAGCTGACAGAGGATGTCAACTAAATCTGAAATGTTGCTTTAGATTTGACAGTTTTTGATTCTCAATGCCAAAGACATACTATTAAAGCTGACACAGAAAGAAAAACTCATTTGCAGCCTGTGTCATGAACAAAAGAGGTGCTGCGTCATATGCCTGAGATATTCCTGACACTGTGGTGATAATAAGGAGAATAATGTGGCAGTAATCTGATTGGTCCACACTATATGATCTGGAGACAGTAACAGACTACAATATTACAGGAGAGAACACTAGTGCCCACCTGTCTGATTAGTTTTGGCTGCTCTGCACGCAGCCGGCAGTTTAATGAGTTCTGTAATACTTTTAGAGGAGAAGTAGATTCAGAGAGCAACTCTATTTTCTGTATCTCTGTTCTTCTACAGAGTATGACATTTGACTTTGCTGCAGTCTTTCATCAGACTGAAGAGTGTTTCTCTTCATCAAATATTTATTTTCATTTGGTTATGCTGACATACTGCTGGTGTACAGATAACATTGTGTGACAGAATCATTTTACTTGTAATGTTTGTGGCATATGAAAGTTTAACATATTTCTGCTGGGCTTTTTATCTGTGTCCAACACTTTCCAAAGTGCCCTCAAGGACACCCCCAAGTGCATACAATTCAAGCTGAAATTCATGATAATTTTGAGTGCAGATTAAACCGCAATACATTTCTGAAATCCAAAGATGATGTTATTAAGCAGCTTGTTTTACTGACTAGCAGTCCAAACCCCAATTATACTGACATAAGAGCCAATTATATATATAGGAAATGGGAAATGAATTTGCTTGACAAATTACTGTACATGTAATAGATTACAATTGATCAAAAATAGTTTTTTTATCCATTGACTTATTATCACTTAATCAAAAATAAAAGTATGTGGCATTGGCCAGTCTGAACAAAGTGAGTATGGGATAAGGAAATTAAATATATTTGTAGTTGTCTAACAATTCTCATTTGCCCGACTAAACATATTATTCAGTGTACAACTTGTGCAACCTTTTAAGTAACGGAAGTTGTACATTGCTGCAATATAAGAATATAGAATTAGAGGCAATATGTTACACACACGGCTGCACTGCACACAGGGACATTGGAGGTTAAATCCCCATGTGACCGAACACCTACTTGAAAGGCTCGCTGTATACGGCCACATAATGATCACACATGCTTGGATCCTCAGGTTGTAATTACAAGCTGCCACAAGCAGGCAAGAGCTGCCACTTCTAATCAGGATCAATACCCACACAAACAGGCACTCACCCACACGCCGTCACTGATGCTCTCCTGCTACAAAAGCCCTCACACAACCAAGATGACAAGTAACTGTCAAAGAGGAAATTAAATATGCAAAGTATACATCAACATGAGTGGGATTTTCTTTATAAAACGGCAGTATAGGATGATGCAATAATAATGAATCTGAATCATCACTTAGAGTCACCAAAGGTTCATGGAGATTTCTGTGTATTCAGAGACCCTATCCTCTGTCCTTCTCATTTTGCATTTAAAGCAAGAGCTTTTATAGGGCTATGATCTGTAAGACATACAGTAACAGCATGGACTGATATAGCGTTGCGTGACCTTGAGAGATGTCTGTTTTGCATATACTGTACGTGCCAGAAGTTATAGAAATCAATGTGCGCTCACCTGCTGATGATACTCATTGAACAGAGGTTGAAAGGACAAACACTGCCAAAGATGTCAGAGGAAAAGAAAACAGTCGTTGATCACCGCAGGACAAATAGAAATCCTCAAACACTGTCAAGGGCACATTATTGATTAAAGTTCAGGCTGTAGAAATATCACCAATAGTTCGGTTCAACTTCAAATCAACTTTAATGACGAAGCAGAAGTTGTATAAAAGTATTGTATTTACAACTGAAGTCTGAAAAGCTACTTTATATTGAATATTCATCAAGTGTTGCGTTTTAATTTGGCATAACAATATTAAAGAACTGATTACTTTACAACTGCTGCAGCGACTTATAAAAACATATTTAAAAAATAAGATCATTCTGGAAAATGCATTGAAAAACGGGTTTAAACATAGGTGCATAGGAAGATTAACAATTAGCAGAAGTTTTCAGGAAAGGAGAATGCTGCAGTGTAATGATAATCTTAGGAACTAATCCAATGAAGAAAATACGTTATAGATAACAGCTAATCCTGCTGCGCTCCTCTGTCATGCATTTCACAGGATAATTAACACAAAGCCTGCAGATAGACTACCTGTGGCCTCGATCTGTCTCTAAAGGACTACTCTGGTAGAACGTAGGAGTGAGGATGTGAGAGTGAAAGATAAAAGATCCCTTTGATTAACACTGGTGTTGAAAAGGAAGGAAATGCTTAATCGTTTTTTGCACTTTATAAGCCACTCAAGTGACCAGCTACATTTACTCTCAAGCACTTAAGACAAACGGGTCAATGCTGGCACTGCTGCCTTTGTTTTCTTGTCCTTTACAGTCTGTAGCCACACTTGGGAAGTTTTCAGTCTGGAGAAAAGTGTCCTATTTGCTTTGTAGAGCCACTAGGGTACATACTGGATGTAACCATTAAAAAAGGTCAACCCCGATTATAACTAACAGTGGCACTGTTACAATGGCGCTGTGGCACATGCATGCTCACATCAGTAATTGAATTACACAGACTAATATTTTGGCTAATTACTGCATTTTATTGAGTGCTTTGGAAAAAGCAACAATCATTTTATCCCATCAAAGCATAATCAAATATATAACCCAAAAACATCTCTCAACTGTACGTGTTACGTTCTAAACTTCAGAATTTGGGTCATAAACAGAATATGACTACAGATATCATCTACTGTTTAACCAGTTAAGAAATGACCATGGAAAGGTCTTCTGAGAGTAAAGGATACATAAAGCTCAAAGCATAAGGCCGTAATACTGACTGCTACTCAACTCTATCACAGTGTTAAAGGAGCTAGTGTCAGCATTAGCTCCTTCCCAGGGAGGTATCACTAAACCAATAAGAGCAGATAAACCAATACTTACTCATCAAATCCAAAGTAATGGATTATAAAGGCAGGGCAGCCAAAGTAAATCATGTTTTTTGCTTTAAACGAGTTTCAAGTTGAAGTAAACTATATATACATTTAGACCCCATTTTAGATTTTGCGTGAACCATGTCCACATACCACTTTGGTTCCAATAGCCTGTCATTTATAATTTTTCTTTTTTAATATGGGTTTTCCAAACTTCCAAATAATACATTGTATGAGAAAACCCAGATGAAAAAGGTTATATTTCTTCAAATCAAATAAATCAACGATTAATCTCCAGCACTTGAAAGTCCTCAGTGGCTAACACTAAGACTTCTTTACTCTCTCAGAAATATCAAATTATGTAAAATTAAATAGTGAAGATAGAACCAAATGGCATGTTAAACTTGCAGACAGACAGTTTATTTTTTTTAACAAATTGAGACATGAAATATGGCAACAGTTCAAGATGAGGTTCTTTATGCAACTAAAGCCTAATTTGAAAATTTCTGCTGCACTGCTCCGGCACATTCTACCACTGTGTTAAAGTACAATGATGTGAGAAGATGTACATTTGAGATAAAGATGAAAACAGGTGAACCAGTTTTTGGTTATTAAAGTGCTCTGACACACCATTAATTAGCAGCAGTATGTATATACATAACATGTGGTTAAGCACTCTTGCAAATCAACCATTAAAAAAAAATCACCCATTTTGCAGTCAAAACTAAATTCCCTCAAAACCAACTCAAAAAGAAAGAAAAACACTCGACTTCTCTCAGTAGTTGCAGTGACCTCTGCTAATGAAACTTTTTTTTTTTTTTTTTTTTTTAATGGATGAGAACTTAACACAAAGTAAAATCAAAATAAAATGTAAAATATTGCTATGCAGCATATCATCCATACTTCACATACATACAAAACTAAATTTCTTTTTTTCTATTTTTAAGAATAAATTCTGTAAACACTGCTTTAGGTCTTTTAGGTACAGTTCATCCACATTTCTGTTACCATCTTTACGTTTCTTCATAGAAAACAGTCCGAAGCTCCAGCTCTGGCAACTGCAGCTCATTCTTTACTTTATACTCCTCCAACCCAACTTTATACCACTCGTCTAGAAAGAGAATAAACTAGAAGAATTTAGTGGAAGCTCTTGTGTGGTGATGTGTGTGGTTGTCAAGGGACCTGAATAGACCCCATTTGAAGAAAAAAAAAACAGCGTAAAAGCAACCAAAATAAGAAGAGAGGGACGAGGGTGTTGGCTGAGGACAATCCACAAGGCGAGGTCTGAATATAGATAAGGCAAAGCATGGGTAGAACGGGGAAGGGTTGGATTACCAGTCCACATTTTGGGCAGATTAAAAACCTTTTCGGTACTTTTCAAAAATGCGGGGCGAGGGTAACAGTAGACAAAGGTGTTTGCGAAAGGTAGTGAAGGATTGAAGATTCAGAAGCCTTTGAGGAACTCCTGGAGCTGCCTGACCAGCTCCGTGTCCACGGTCTCCATCAGCACCCCGAAGCCCTGGTCCCCCATCATGCACTGCTGCGCCTTCAGCTTCTCATAGACAAACTGCTGCAGGGACACGCTGTGCACCGGGTCCTCCAGGGCAAGCTGTGGCAGGACAAAGACAATGGAAAAATTACATTTAGGATGCTGCCTGAGGAGGTGGAACTGAAAAGTCAACATTATATAGGTCATACAATTGAAACTACTCAAAGAGACAACTTTTCTGGGATATTATGCGATGAATTCCAACTGAAAAAGGGTCACATCTTTTGCAGAGAGTATAAATAAACACATTTCAAGCCCCACATTTCTTAAGAAAACATTCTGAAAATTGCAAGCAAACATGATAATAACAAAATACAGGGAGGTTGAATATTTTTGGGGATTTTCTTTTCCCTCTCATTAATCACTGCAGATATGGTGTAGCTTACTCCAGTTGGAACATTCGTAAAGGGATTTAGGTCTGGTTCTGGCTGGGTCAGCATGGGCTTTCACAGGATGCTCTGTAGGTGTTCCAGGTTTGATTCTGGAGGTAGCTCAGGTTTCTTTCCCTACCATGCATCATAGTCTGGATTTGATGTCCAGCTTTGATCAAACGTAACACTCTGTATCACAGTTGAGGAGTTATTCTTGTCTCAGCGAACAGAATAGTTTTCATGCTGTCTTTCATATCTTCTTTTTTGCAAACTGGTGGAGATTCTTTGGTCAATTTAAACCTTAAGCCAAGCTATGCACTTCACTGGCTGTAGTAAGATCTCACATTTAATACTGGGGGTGAACTGATGAGGGGTTTAGATACTGGTGGTGAACTTGTTTGGTGACAAAGAAAATCTGCAGACAAGCTGTAATTATTTCAGAGAAACCCTCTTTGTGTCCTGGGTTGGTTTAAAATCACTTACTTTAGTCTGTCTGCTTACTTGTGTTCAATATATTTACGAAGTCTTCAGTCTATAGAATCTGGATTACCCACTGCATATTCATTATGAGTTTGTAATTCAACTAGGGCCTAACCACAGTGAATGACAAAAAACAAACAGGTAAAGCAGAGTCCATAAAGAGGTGTTCTATGGGAGCAACAATCAATTAATTTGTTCTGGGGGGGACTAAGTTCATTTTTAAAAGAAACAGAGGTTATAATCAAGAGGGCCTGACAAAAAAGTAAATCCATAAATGTGTATTCTTCCATCCATTTCTGCTCAAGTAGGCATTACAATGTACCTTCAAAAGCAATTGAAAAGGACATTCACACCCTCACACCGCTTTAAAGTGATGTTTAAAAAAAACTCTGGCATTGCTATCATTTCCAGCTTTGACATAGCACAGACCTTGCACTAGAGAAAATTACTCAATATATACAGCCGCTGCCATTCATCTTGCGCAGAAAAATAACCCTTGACAACAGAGTAAAAAGGCAGGGAAAAGTTGGATGACTGACTAGAGCTGACATATTTCTCTGGGCGTGCACACTCTTCATTTTTTCTCTTCTAAGGAGTGAAACAAGGGCAGAGGAAAACAAAAGACTACAGGAAAGTTTGAAGCCTGTAAATTAGAGGGCTTCATGTTTACAATTGTATAATAGAAATATATTTCTATAAACAGTATGGCCTAACTTTTTGTTACAAATTTCTTTAAAAAAGGTAAAAATGCTAATGTTCCCCTTACATATCACTAGGTGCTATAAAAGTTATATCTGTGTGGTGTTTCAATTTGTACACCTGTGTGTGTGAAGCTTAATCCTTATTCTCACACTCGCTTAAATTCCCCTGGAGAGTAATTATTGTTATTATGTAATTACATTGCTTGACTCTTGTTGTCCAACCTTTTGAAAGCAGGTGTACTGAAAAACAAAAACACATAGTCCCCTGTTACTTAATCTTCTTTATGATCTGTCATACACTAAATGAACCAGGCTAGTGCACTCTTAAATCAGTCTCACAATTGCTCCACAAACCAAAAAAGAAAAGACCAAAAGTGGTCCTTTAAGAAGCAAAATATTGTACTGGCATCTCTTGGAATGAAGCCAATCACTGCAGAGGGAACACTTATCATGCTAATGAGTTATTTTTCATTACAGTGCAATAACACTAGTGATGAGTGGCTTTTGGAGAGTGGCTTAATGGAAAAGCTGTCATCTAACCTGCTCAATTACCTCCAGCAAGAACCTGCTGTGTGTGTGTGTGTGTGTGTGTGTGTGTGTGTGTGTGTGTGTGTGTGTGTGTGTGTGTGTGTGTGTGTGTGTGTGTAATCATGGCACAGCTCTGATGTGTGTGCGCCAAATCCAACATATTTATAAAATAACGCTCTAGGTAGAGTAACATAATGTCTCTGTCAAAGAAAAAAAAACTATGTTTGTTTGCTCATGAGCACTTTTGTACACAACTTCTTCATTCCTGAGAATGAAGAAGTTGTGTACATTGAAAATGGAAAATACAAGATAAAGATACAAGAGATGAAGAGAACATTAAATAGAGAAAGACAGCAGGATGTAAACAGGATGTTTTGAATAGACATAAGCTTAAAAGAAGAATGTTTTACACACAGCATTGAGATGAAGCAAACGCTGAGGACACCTGCTGTGCTGAGGCTCCGCACAAACTGATACAGTTAGAGTGGAAGCTACAGATGAGAACAATAAGCACGATCCAGAGTCATCGCTAGGGAGGAACAAAGGCAGAGATGGGAAGACAAAGGAATAGACAACAAAGAACATAAGAGTCGTATGGCAAGAAGAAGTGAGGATGTGATTGCTACACCAGGGAAGGGTGAAAAGGAAAGTGAAGAAAGTGCAACAACAAGAAGTAATGTTGGGAAGTGGCATGACGACGTTGTGGCAGAGAAAACCATAAAGAAATTGATAGAAGAAAACCAGGTGACGTGGGACGTTATGAGAACAGGCAGCTGTACTGCATTGTTAAGAATGGAGAGGAGGAGGAGAGAGGTGTGGGCAACATGAGAGGAGGAGGAGATGGATGAAGAGACACGAGGCCTGTGAAAAGCCCCGTCACTAATGCATCCCTGGACTGCAGCTCTTCTCCAAAGCAAACAAAGTAAGAGGGTCCATGCCATTAGTGTAAAATCACCCTCTCTCCGTACACACACCAACAAGTGTGCCAACACTACAGATATGTTTACTGCACTGAGCTTTCTAATTGACAGGTCCATTCACAGTTTGTTGAATTAGGAAATCTGAGATTGACAAGCAGCCACAAATTAGCTGAAATACAAAGACTTACGTCATCATTAAGGATGTTTTGAATTTCTATTTTACCTTCTGACCTCTCAAACGTCTTTTATTTCCATTCCTTTCACTGTTTCTCACTACAGTAGGCGGCTCTAGTCAGAGCGACAGCACGTTTGTGGCAGAGGACATTAAAAGGAGAATAAATCAGGCAGGCAAATGCTAACTGGAGTTAATGGTGAAACAACCTGCACTTTTCAAGCCATTACCTCATATCCTGCAGAGCCACGTCAGACGGCAAACAGGCAAATACAGTACAGTGTGTGTGTGTGTGTGTGTGTGTGTGTGTGTGTGTGTGTGTGTGTGTGTGTGTGTGTGTGTGTGTGTGTGTGTGTGTGTGTGTGAACAGATTGATGTAATGAGCTGTGGGGCTGGATGATGTACTGGAGTATAAACTAATAACTGTATTGAGTGTGGGGTTCAGAGGATTACAACGGAGAGATATTAATTTCATCAGATAACTCATGACAAATCATCTAGAGGCCTTGCCAGGCAGTCGCCCTTGGCAACACTACTAGAACTACAAGTTTTGAAAAATGACGCAAATCATCATATTGTTCAAGGGAAGTGAATGTTTTAACACTGCCACAGTTATATGGGACATCTATTAACCTGGGTGCGATGACAGAGTACAGTTGTAGGACTCATCATTTACCGTCTCAAACAGTCACTACCTTTCACTGTTTTTGCAGAAATGTTTTGAGATGTATTACTGGACTGGGGATGTCGTAAGCAGCAGTAAGTGGGAGACATAATGATAAAAGCAGAACTGACTGAAAACACTGTTTTCCTACCAAGTATAATGAATACATGTAATTTTCAAAAAGCAACAGTAATGTTGTAGCAATACTTAAAGCAGAAAGTCCTGTCCTTACACATCCATCATCATATGGCTAAAATATGTAGGAGAAAATAGGAGAAGGAACGAGAGAGAAGAATATAAATGTTTCAATCAAATGAAATGATACATGTTTCATATATAGATACTGTATATACAGTATCTATAGATGAAACATGTTCAGTTCAGGTAATTTAAGGTGATTTTTACACAGGGGAGGAAACTGTTACATTTTAGTTTGAATTGCCAGGAAGATGATTCAAGCAAGAAATTGGCAGTGTGGATGAACGAGAAAAACAAAAAGGCAACAGAAAGACGGACCAAATATTCCTGTTGAGGCAATAATGCAGGGTAGATAAGATAAGACCACTGGAGGCTTAAGGTTAGAAAAGTAATGGAGTGATGATGAGAGAAATATACTGATGATGAGAGGAAAGGATAGAAGGAGACAGACATGCCCCCTGCTGCCGCCCACTGATAAAGAAGCACTGGTCTTAACCCCGTCCCTTTCACGTGAACGCGCTCTCAGCCGGACAGAGAAATCCTGGTTGATTTACTGAGTTGATAACCAGCTTCGTAGGACCGCTTAGCGAGATCGTGTTTGTTAGGGTTAGTTAACCCGGGTAAATCAAACATATCCCGGGTCTGTTGAACTGGCTTCGTCGTATAGGGCACTGGAGGCAGTAACGTGTAACTTCACTGTGTTTCCCTTCATTAGAACAGCTGAATAGAGATCGAGGCTGCTACGTTCAACCACACACACACCTCTACACACATTGAACTACCAGAGTATTATATATTACTCGTTTTATGAAGGAGATGTCTGGTCACCATGATGTGTGTGTGTGTTTGTGCTCAGCTCGGCTCTGTGTGTGTGTGTGTGTGTGTGTGTGTGTGTGTGTGTGTGTTCGGTGTGTCCGACACCACCGGCATTTGTTTTCAAATGACCACAAACAGTAATTTACACAAATCTGGTTCTCCATAGTTATGTGTGTATTCCCAAGTGAAAGAAATGTGTTTAATCTTAATCTCGATGTAGTGCTATAGTCCTGCCGGAGTGCACCGGAACGAACGACACTATCATAAACAAATAACAAATACACACACGCCCCGACATATTCTTCATAAAACTAATAATATGGCGTAATAATCGGGCAGTTCGTTGTGTTTAATCATAAGAAAGTATCCCATTATTTATGGGCGTGAAATTCTCTCTATATGTGTGAATGTGCCTGGTGGGAATAGGCCTACTGAAAATCTGAGTCTCACACTAATACCAATATCTCAGACTTCTCCAACTCCCATAGATATCAGCTATCTATTGATGTCCGCAAATACATAGTCTCGGACACCGAAATACATGCAGTTCCATTAACAAAGGAAAAAAATAAATGAAAAATTAGCATGTTCAGCGGTGTGATTTCTTACCCATTCTCATATTAACTATATTTTCTATTAAATTAGTAGTGTCATATGCAAACGTCATGCTCCACGTCATTAACTCTGGGTTGTTCACGTCTGTATGACAACACCAAGTGTCTGTGGGAAATTCAGACTGACAGGAATTTCTGTTCATCTATTTTAAAGAAAGAAAGAACAGATGGACAGGGAGAGTAAGATATGTGTGTTTTTAGCTTCAATATGTTGATGTAATTGCTCACCCTAGCAAAGAGGTTTAAATGTAGTGGATGTGGCATCTGTAACTATGTCTAATACTAATTTAACTTTGGAGTACACATAATATTACTGATAAATAAATGTTATCTCAAAAATGTTTATTTGCTCAGTCTATTTAGGAAAACCTCTTTCCCACTTAATTCTTTGAAAACCCAGAAGTCCTATGTGGAGCCAAGACATTTTTACTGGCAAAATACTTGTCAATATATTTACATACTTATTCTTGGAAATAAGTTGGAAATAGTCCATGATTAAGTAATTTATTTTTATATTTTTAATCTTGTGCATTTCCAATGTTAAATAAAAGACATAAAACATGTTTTTTCTATTTTATCACAAAACACGGCATCTATTGCACGTCTGTCCATCCTGGGAGAGGGATCCCTCCTCTGTTGCTCTCCCTGAGGTTTCTCAGGTTCATTTTTCTTGGACTCCTCCGATCCACCATCTTTAGAAATTGCTTGTTGTTCCCAGCAAATATTTCCAAATCAAATTAAATAGAAAAAAGGTTGATGATGTGCTACAATGTAGGATGGCCTTGGTTGTCTGTAATAAATAAAGGCTTATAAATACGTTTGTTGATTTGAAAACAGTTTTACTTGTCAATTCAAACCTTAACAGTGCTCTGGGGGAATTGGACCGATTGGCCTTGACTTGGAGGAACTGTAACAGGGGCTGTGTGCGACAAGCTGGGTCACACTGTGATATACAACATCCTGTCGGAAATCTGCTGTGCCATCTGGCATACACTGAAAGACCAAATTCATGTAGAAAACTCAGGAATGGGAAGATGCAGTCAGCTACTTTTGCAGTTTGGAACTTTCTTTTAAAGACATGCATGGTTACAATAAGGGAATGCACAGAAATAGAAAGCACTCAGATGGAGGAAGAGCATCCCAACTACAAAGAAACATCTTACATTTCTTGCCACAACTATCTTGGTAAAAAATGATTGTTATAAATGTTAAAATAAATGTTATTCTGTTTTTATAGCCAGAAAAAACATTAAAATGTATGACTTTATTTAGAGGTATAGGAAATAAACGTGTTATGACTTTGTCACACTACAGAAAAATGTATAACCAGCAGTCTCTCATGTGTATAACTGGTAAAGAGACAGAGAGCGGCAAAGCATGTAAAGAGGTTATAGATCTATCAGTCCTTCAACCAAAGAATATGTTCTGTTCTTACAGGGACACCAGAAAGGTCTGAAATGATTCCTCAAGGATTAGATTACTATAACGATTTGTTTAAATAATACCAAATGTTGGATTTATATTTGCATTTTGAGAAACTATCAAAAAAAGAAACAAGAACTTATTATCATTGAATTAATATTTAAACAGAGGGACAGAGTAGATTCATGCAGATCAAGAATTAAGTTTAATATTCAAGTGGCACTATCAAACCAATTACCTTCCTTTGACAAGACCAATGAGATATCTTCTTTGTTATTCTGCCAGCTCACTTCCCAAGGAGAATTTTATCGCATTTGTAGTGATATATAAATGAGATAGCTTAGTTAACATACTTAATGATAACTCCCTCTGCAGCTGACTATATTTTGGTCCAACAGTTCTTAACAACAGTTATTCAAAGTCCATGTTTTGGAAGAAAATAAACAGCTATTCATACTTTTCCCCACAAGGTCAGAAATACAAGGATTCTACAAGGTAGGTACTTCATATCAGATAGAGAATGTGTGCAAGTCTCATAGGCCTTTGAGACTTGAAAAAGAGTAAATACAAAAAAACAAGAAATAAGACTGCTTTTATGCATGACAATCTGAAGAGGAAATAACATAAAAAAGATAGGACTGAGGATGTTGTTCCTTTGACTTCTGGAAGGTATCTTTTTATTCAGTGAGGAGAACTAGCACTCAAATAAACTGCTGCCATGACAATGATGTAATTACATGTAGAGACTCAAGAGAGCCACTTCGTCAGGGTAACTTATTTTCATGATGTAATATCATGACATATTTAAGTTTGTGCTAGGTAGTTTTGATTTTGGTAGTACTATTCCCAACACTCAACTGAAGAATTCAATGTTAACTACAGTGTAACATGTTATCATGGTTGCCTACAAACCAGAGAAGATCATCTTCTACATTGTGCTAAACACCTCACACCGTGGGGTATTCTGCTTTATCAGAGTCTGTTTTGTAAATGCCAGATAAAATATTTATATAAATGGGACAGCTTATTTGTCAATCACGCATGATGCAGGAAGGTTTGGCAAACAGCATCAAGGAAACATTGCATGATTTAATTACTCTCCAGACAATACTGTTGCTGCCAGCAATATGACGGGCTGATGTACTACAGATCAAGATTAGCTATCAATCAATTACAAATTAACATTTGAATAATTATTCAAAAAAGTAAGTGTTTATATAATTGTAAAACAAACTGAGGGATATGATTAATAAACAAATAGGAAACATTTTTAAATAAACCTATTTTTTAGCTCTACTAGCACACATTCAAAACCAACAGTAATAAGCCACACACAGACTGAATAAGCTTCATATTAGTAATTAGGATGTATTAACATCCATTTAACAACTCACAATTGTCAGACCAAAGATCAGTTATTCTCATTACTTAAATCAGGTTCAATAACTCCCATTTAATAAAAGTGAAAATACCGAGTACACTTTAAGCTGCATTGTAATTTAATCTGCAACATTGACACAAATACAGGCAGACATATAATTCTAGCATTCCCTGAAGTGTATTGGATTTTAATATATTCAACAGCAGGCCAGGAGGCAGTTTTGTTCAGGGTCTCATTTATAATAAAATAGTGTAGGATCCACACTCAATATTTGTGTGGATACAAACAAGGAAATGTAAATAAGCAAAAAATGATGTTGAATTATTAAGCCATGCTATGCATGCCAGTGCACAATTCCTTTTACTAATCCCATTTCAACCTTGAAGTGCCACAGAGCCTAAAGTCTGGTACTTTTACTGTATACTTGTTTTCAGTGTGTTTTTGTTTACTGTATAGACAACGTGTGGTTTAAATGTATATATTACAGGTTTGTTTAAAAAAAAATCATAACTTTTACGTGCACCGGCTACTTTGCTGCTTGACATTTTAACATTTTAAAATGTCAGCTGTTAAAGAGCTGGAATACACACCACTGCATCTAGAAGCCCAGACTTTTCCCAGGGACATTTATTTTTTAATTACATCCTCAATTATTCAATTTTTTTTTTTTTTTAACACTGTATTTAGTAAATTATACCCATCCCTCTAGAGCAGAATCTAATATGTTTCCACTCACAGAGATATACAAATGTAGCACAAGGCCAGCCTCACATTTGTATTACTGAAATACAGGCTTGAGGCCCTTCAAAGTCCATTCATGTATCATGGTTTCCCCCGAGTAATCCTAATAGCATTGAAAAAGTATACAGAACACACTACCTCCAGCCCTCTCCTGGTAAAAATGGCTGCTAAGATCAGAAGCGACAGAGATGGAAACTCATTTTGATAGCTGGGCGTACTGTGGGCAGCACAAAGGAGAATCTTTATATGGTGTCCTGCAAAATAACCCTATCAGAGAGGTCTGTTATTCAACAAAACCAAATTATGTTGACACTGATGGTCTGCTTGAGACTAGCAGCAATAATAAATATAAAAAACGGCAAGTCTTCATTACTAAAGCTTTGTGTGGCCCAGAGTGAATTGATGGCAAACTGAAACTCATTTCCTATAAATATATACCTCCATTGGACCTCTGCAAATGATGAAATTGTTCATTAAAATGAAATAATACAAAAACGTTGAATGACAAACATTTCCAGGACTAATTGGTACTTTATCAAAGCTTCACAAAACATTTTCAGTTCTCTCACTCAACTGCAGCCACAGGGTAATAATAATAAGATATTCTTTTCTATAATTTCCTTTCTTAAACATCAAAGCATCCTCATTTAATGGAATTGTCATTTAGGGGAACTAAATCAGTCTTTTTGTTAATCCACACAAAATAATGAAAATTAAGTGGAAATTAATAAATGCTGGAAAATTAAGTGGTAATTAATAAGTGCTGGGAAATGTTTTCTATTCACTCAGAGCAATAACAGCCAAAGGGAAACAATGTAAGAGGTGTCATTCTTTATCTTCCTCTTCTCAAATTTCAAAGCACGCACGTGTAATGGGATCCTTTCATAGCCCCATTCATCAGTTACCGTTTGACTGGAGGAGCTCCTCTGATTGGAGTTTTAACTTAAGCCCCATTTTGATTACTGAGAGAGGATGGTGAATATTTACCATGCTCCATACTTAGCAGTTCAGAATCTTATCAAAACTGTGTTAAAATTATTGGGAAAAAATTGTTAAATATGCTGTAGGGTTTTTACTTTCACAAAATGATTTATTAAGAAAAATGTGTTGAGTATGACTTTTTACCATTAGATGGACACAAGTGGGCACAACCAAAACCCCTAATGTACCAGGGCTGCCCCTCCCTACAGGCCAATCACGCAGGCTGCATGGGGCCCCGCCTTGCCCAGAGGGCCTCAGCTGCTGTGCGCAGTAGGGGTGCAACAACTAATCGACTTAATCGATTACCAAATGAGTTGCCAACTAATTCAGTCGTCGATTAGTTGGTGACGTCATCACATGTGTTTTACGCGCCGTTAAGCTCCAACGTTATTGGTCTTTTTATCGGTATACTGGAGACATTTAAAAAATAAGACAAACAAATGCGTCTATGATGTATTTTCGATCAGATGAGATCTCTCTCCCCTGTCTGTATGCGAGGGGGCAGGGCAGTTTACACACACGCAGCTGCTACATGCAGCAACACACAGACACGGAGGAGATGGCGGAGTTAACGCGCTCTGAGGTGTGGTTCAACTTTACCCGTCTTGATGTGGAGAATGCTCGTTGCTAAAAGTGCAATAAGAGTTTAGCATGTAAGGACGGTAACACGAGCAATTTGTCTAAACATTTAGCAAAAGTGCTCCACATACAGACGGAGGAATACACCGGGTTCGACTGTCTTTCTAGCAGCTCTGTAGCCCCATCCACGAGTAACGTTTCCACGTCAGGTGTTCTGTATGCTAGCAGCAACACACAGAGTTAACTACATTATACAAACACGGGTTAATGATTAGAGGTAACTAAGTTGTTTATTTTGTTAAAGTTTCAGCTATTCTGTTTACAGTTCTGTCATCAGATTATTTAATACGATTTGTTAAAACACTGTTTCTTTTGATGTGAAATATTATTTATTTCATTTAAATTAAAAGCTATGTTAATTTTGTTCAAAATGTGTTTAGTTAATTTAATAATGTATTTTTGAATCAAGTATTCATCTTTATTGTCTTCATTGTTAGTTTCCACATGCCTAAAACAACCTCAAGCTAAATCTAAAAGTTGATGGCTAAATAAGAGCGTTTGAGAAATTGTGCAAGGCATACAGTAATAGTCCGAATAGTCGATTAATCGTTTCATTAATCGATAGATTAATCGATTATCAAATTAGTCGTTTGTTGCAGCCCTAGTGCGCAGTTCTCCGCGCACCCCCGCTGAAACGCGAGAGTGAGAGGTGACAAGGGGAGCATGTCTGTAACCCGACACCGTTGCAATGAATTGACATCTGTCCAATCACGGCTTTGATACGGCCACTAGTGCAGGTGAAGAGATGTCGGTGAAAAGACAGTTTCAGTCCGGTGCAAAAAACAAAACATGAAGAAACTAGAGCATCACTCGAAGGTGGGTTATTGTATGAGTCAAATGTACAACTTGCGAATGTTGTATAAGTCAAATTGCCAATTGCCATATTAAAACATCAGCTGCAATTCACGACATGAAAAAGGCAGTCTCTGCATAGCATATAGGCTCATGGGGATGCAGTTATTTCCAGCATTCTTTATTTAACATTCATTCAAGTATGTTATGCCTTTTATCTGCTAATGTACAGGAGGAGGAGTGATACACTGTCTGTCTAGTTGGCTTACATAACAGTTCAAGTTTACAGCCTAAAAAACATGGAGCATTTGTTCCCCTTTTATTCATTTGTATGCCAATTTGCACATTTCATGGTGATGCTCAGCCTCTCCCCTTAACTCTTAACAGTGACAGTCATCATCATGTCAACCACAACACAGAGAAATACTGATAGAAATGTGTGTGTAGTTGTTGATACATTGCTGACAGAGGGAACTACATTTGAATACAGATTTAAGACATATCACTTTTTGAGCATGTCATAAGCATGTTTTGTCTTGACTATATTACAACTATATTATAATAAAAATAATATAGTATTTATATTATTGAATTGAGTATGATTATTATTATTAGTAGAAGTAGTTTATTTGCATTAATTATATTTTAATCTTTTTGAGGCTAGTATTTGGCAGGAAATGCAGACGTATTCACCTGTTAACGCATACTGAATGACATACATGCACATTTACCTCACTGTATAAAAAAGTAACTGTGTTGATAATAATAATAATAATAATAATAATAATAATAAACAGGAATTATATTTGCAAAGTAGCCTACTTTGTTTCCAAAAAATATGTTTTCACTCCTGTCGGTTGGGGAGGGCCTCATCTCACAATGTCGCTTGGGGCCCCAAGTTGGCCAGGGGCGGCCCTTAGACAGACTCCCTTTTAATGCACTTTACAATCAACATTAACCTTGTCGAAATGGCAATAAACGTTATTAATTTAGATAGAAGTAAGCTCTAGAGCAGCGGTTGTCAGCCTTTTTCAACTATGGGCCCACTTCAGAATCTAAAAAATGTTCGCAGCCCACATTCAACCATAAACAATACGGAGGCTAAATAAAGTTTTGATTGGTCAATTCAGAACATGTGACATGTTGTAAATCCAGTAGTACAGACTGCTATCAAGGACTGTAATGACCGTTGCTAAGGAGGATCAAGAAAGAGAAAGGAAAAGAGGTTAAAACAAAAAGAAATCTTAAAGGTGACCTATCATGCTATATTTAAATGATATAGTGTATGACCATACCTATATAAGGTATATTTATACATTTTATTTTCCAAAATACCAAACAGATCATTTTTTAGCCATGCCTCGTTTCGCTCATTTTCGCTTTATTCCAAACCTGCCTATGAAAATTCTGAGCAGCAGCTGACCACGCCCCCTGCAGAAGAGCCGGCGAGAGTCACGTTACCATGCTTGCTGTGTTTACGAGTGTGGAATACACATGTCATCTCAGAGCAATGCATGTGTTCAAGCATATTATCAATTTGATCCAGAAACTGAAGCAGCGGAGGTTTTGGTGGAGGTGCAAACATCTCAGTTGTCAGCAATGTGTGTTTCATGTGTTTTAAAAGCTCAGTTATTGACTTCTTTCTAAAGGGGTACATGTGCAACTTGCGCCACGATGCCTTCTGAACCGGAGCATGTGCTGCATGGAGATACCACACGTAACATTAGCTTCACTAAGTTGTCTGTTTAGAGAATACATTTTTCACATGTCATTCAATATATGTTTATCACACTAGGTGTAAAGACGGATGCAGGAACTTGAGGACTCTAACCTGTGTGGTGGATCATCCTGGATTGTGTGCCTAAATGTGTTGTCCCTGCAGAATGCATTGAATATTTACAGAGCTGAACACAGTTGGACTACAGTTGAGGCAAATAGAGCACTGAGTGGTTTGTTTTGACTGAAATTGTAAAACGAATGCTAATATTGTTCATGGAAATAAATACTGGTGTATATGGCTTTATGCAATCTTTCATTCTGTCATTGTACTATTATATACTACACAGCAATGGCATAACGCACCCATGTGTATGACAAAAAAAGTCCACACACAACCTTATGCTTTTGAAATCAGAATATTCTTTACCCATCCAAACATGAATAATCACGACACATTTGATATCAACTCGGAACTTTATTGTCAAAATCAACGGTTATTTGAACCCATGGAGAGAGGATCAGAGTGGTGATTCCGGCCTGCGTTGTCCTCTGATCCGTGAAATGTCTATGTTAGGTTCAGACAGCAGCCAAATTGAACCGTGTGGCATACCCGGCGATGACCTCCTCCCTGTCAGGTTGCTCATAATGGTGCAGGGTCCACAAAGACTTGGTCGAAGATGAGGTCCATCAAGTTGGCCACGTAGCCTGTGCAATGTTAAAAAAAGCACAACAAAAAAAGTGGTTGAGATTAGTAAATGCATGTCGTCAACAACAACATACCAGGGCTTTAGCTCCGTTTTACTCGTGGTGTGTGTCCCCTCGCATACATACATACAGTGTTGTATCCTAACACACCCCCATTTATATTCATGTGCGCAAACAAGTAAACATGCAAAAGCTTTTACATATAACGCTGCAAAAAACGGCATGTCTCATTAGCTTAGCGTAGCTTAGCGTAGCGTAGCTTAGCGTAGCGTAGCTTAGCTTAGCTTACAGATCGATGATATATGATCGTTCTTACAGACTACAATCACAAAAGCTTTTACATAACGCTGGAAAAAACGGCACTTACCTCCAGAAGATTACGTTTGTTATTATAACTTACTCAATATGATTTTTTAGAGGATACAAAATACTAATACATAGGAGAATAAATACTTGTGTTATCGGCTAGGCCAGGCGTGGCTTTACAGCCTTCACACAGATCGCCATTACGGCAGTCTGAACATGTTCGCAAATGCCTGATAATTAAAATAAAAGACAAAGCAAATACTGCGGAGCGTACAAAATAAAATGTTACAAGAACATATAAACACCTAACCGATTACTAGTTGGGGTTGAGGCGACATTGATACGGCTAAGCTACATGCTACCAGCTAGATATAGCTTTATCAGGAAAAACACCGCTAAATAAAAACTTACAGCTTCAGAATTGGATGTGTCCTCACTGGCCTGGTCCCGGATGGTTGGTATTGATCCCGGGTGTAGCATTAGTTTGGAGGCATATCCGTGTTGGACTTGAGAGAAGTTCATAAACATGTCCGTGGTTTAACTGGCTTAGACATCCTGGCAATAGCAGGAAAAAACACAGATGTGACTGGGGTAGCCTGCCGATAGCCTATATGCGAATGAGAGGTTTGGCAATGCACGTGGCCGTGGCTCATTCCCCTGATAGGTGGAGAGTTGACCAATAAGCGGAGTACGTCTTTGTGACGTAGAAAAGTGTCGGAATGTGGATCCATTTTTTTCAGATCCGTTGCAGCCCCTTTTTTAGAGATTTGGCGAAGGAGGAAAATAGAGAGGGTTGTGTTTTCTGACACTTGGTGAGTTCCCCGGAACACCGGGGACACATAATCATGTATAAAAGACGTACAAAGGTGCATTTTGCATGATAGGTGCCCTTTAATAATGAAAATGTTTCCACACAAATCATAATGTTTTGCAAATTATTTGGCAGCCCACTTGCAATGCCGTCGCGGACCACAGTTTGGGAACAAGACCCCAGGAAGTGCGCTGGACTCTGTGCCCAATATTCGTTGTGTCCAAACGGCGGTACTGCAACTTTCGTAACAGTCCGTGACGTCATCCGGCCCAAAAATACTTTATCCCATTGACTAACATTGGGAAAGAGACGTCTGTAATTCGGTGGATCATTTTTTTTAAACTAAATAAACTACCCAGTATGGACTATTTTATAGCCCTTATTAGAATCATTCGGTCCTTAAAGTTGTAAAAAGCACTAAAAGCCGAATCTAGATTTATTTTCTCTCTCCATTAATTCTAGTGAGCTGAGAGTGGGAGCTCGGGGGGCGGGGCTTAAGGGGCAACTCAACTGCGCATGCTCTATGAGCGCACATACGGGTATTTCTGCCCTGACGGGTAATCTGTGACGTTACGCTCTCTCAAAAGTTGGGCCATTTTGCCTTCATGCGCCAATGAGGAGCTCTCATAGTAAAGAACGAGACCCCGCCTCCGACGCTGTATCCAGTTCTTATTATACATCCATGGTTGGGAACTGCTTGTCTAGAGTAACCTTGGTTTTCTTTATGCATTTAATTCAACACATGTACTGTCTATAACAAATTCATGGCATGACAAAATTGCTACCAAATCGCACACAAACTTCTGGAACCGGTTTGTCTAAGGAGTTATAATTCTGAGCTACAATCAACTTCTGCTGCTCCCAGAATGACTGAATGTTCAATGTATACATTTCTCACTCAAAATTGGCATAATCATCTTTAAATCTAAAATACAAATGTGACCCGCTCTATCGAAATCAGTCGGAAGTCGCAACGGCTCATTTAAAAATAAACGTGGATTTACGTAAAAAACAATTTTTACAAAGTCTTGGATTTCAGAATATGAAACTTTTATTTCCAAAATCATACGATAAATACATTTTTGAAGCTTGTAAAGGGTCGAATACAGGCACCTCTCACTCGCAATCTGCTCTTCCGCAGCGCCTCCCCCCCTCCCTCCGGCTGACATTATGAATGTAAGAGTATACAGGACTGTCTCAGAAAATTAGAATATTGTGATAAAGTTCTTTATTTTCTGTAATGCAATTAAAAAAACAAAAATGTCATACATTCTGGATTCATTACAAATCAACTGAAATATTGCAAGCCTTTTATTATTTTAATATTGCTGATTATGGCATACAGCTTAAGAAAACTCAAATATCCTATCTCTAAATATTAGAATATCATGAAAAAGTATACTAGTAGGGTGTTCAACGAATCACTTGAATCGTCTAATTAACTCGAAACACCTGCAAGGGTTTCCTGAGCCTTGAAAAACACTCAGCTTGGTTCAGTAAACTAAATCACAAGTATGGGGAAGACTGCTGATCTGACTGCTGTCCAGAGGACCGTCATTGACACCCTCCATCAGGAGGGTAAGACACAAAAAGAAATTTCTCAAAGAGCAAGCTGTTCACAGAGTGCAGTTTCAAAGCACATCCACAAAAAGTCTGTTGGAAGGGGGAAATGTGGCAGGAAACGCTGCACAACCAAGAGAGATGACCGCAGCCTTAACAGCATTGTGAAGAAGAGTCGCTTCCAGAATTTGGGGGAGCTTCAAAGACAGTGGACTGAAGCTGGAGTCCAGGTATCAAAAGTCACTGTTCACAGACGTATCCGGGAAATGGGCTACAATAGCCGTATTCCCATGGTCAAGCCACTTCTGAACTCAAGACAACGGAAGAGGCGTCTGACTTGGGCTAAGGAAAAGAAGCACTGGACAGTTGCACAGTGGTCCAAAGTCCTCTTTTCAGACGAAAGCAAGTTTTGTATTTCATTTGGAAGTCAAGGCGCCAGAGTCTGGAGAAAGGCTAGAGAGGAGCAAAATCCAAGTTGCTTGAAATCCAGTGTGAAGTTCCCACAGTCAGCGATGGTTTGGGGAGCCATGTCAGCTGCTGGTGTTGGTCCACTGTGTTTCATCAAGCCCAGAGTAAATGCAGCTGTGTACCAAGAGATTTTAGAGCACTACATGCTTCCGTCTGCTGAAAAGCTCTATGGAGATGAGGAATTCATTTTCCAGCATGATCTGGCACCTGCCCACAGTGCCAAAACCACCAGTAACTGGTGTACTGACCATGGCATTACTGTCCTCGATTGGCCTGCAAATTCCCCTGACCTGAACCCCATAGAGAATATGTGGGGTATTGTGAAGAAGAAGCTGAAAGACACCAGACCCAACAATGCTAATGAGCTAAAGGCCGCTATTGAAGCATCCTGGGCATCCATAACACCTCAGCAATGCCACAGGCTGATTGCCTCCATGCCACGCCGCATTGATGCAGTAATCCGTGCAAAAGGATTCCCAACCAAGTACTGAGTGCATTAATGGACATTTTCAAATGTTTGATTGTGTTTTGCTGTTATAAATCTTTTTTTTTTACTTGGTCTGAGGAACTATTCTAATTTTTTGAAATAGGATTTTTGAGTTTTCTTAAGCTGTATGCCATAATCAGCAATATTAAAATAATAAAAGGCTTGCAATATTTCAGTTGATTTGTAATGAATCCAGAATGTATGACATTTTTGTTTTTTTAATTGCATTACAGAAAATAAAGAACTTTATCACAATATTCTAATTTTCTGAGACAGTCCTGTAGTAATCATAGATAACACGGCAGGGTCCGTTACAGTTTGTTTTCATCTGATTTCAATTAAACAAAGTCTTGGCTTTCAGAATATTAAACTTGTTTCGGCAAATTCAGATGATAAATACAACTTTGAAGCTTTGGCATAATTACAAGCGGAGAACGGAGTAACTTAACGTCACAGCAAGCATAACAACAGCCGGTGTTTCTCGTGAGTGTTTTCCCCGGGAAACAAACACAATACACACAAACGCAAAATTACACAAACACACACACGTATACACACACACTCGCGAGCTTCCCCTCCAAACGAAAATATCTTCCCTCCGTAGTATTTTGATCATTTGCTCCACTAATAATCAATCAGATCGATCCAGAGAAGAGAAAACTTTAAAGGCCTTTTTCTCAAAATGATGACTCGGTGACAGTCATTATATAATGTGACATATTTCGCTTAATATTTGGAGTACAAAAACAATCCTGATATCATTAGAAAGCTAGGAATCTCCCCTTTCCAGCAGTGTACACAACTCAAAATGTGTCTTCGGGTCAATGCGACGGAGCAGGTCACAAATTACATTACATTACATTGCATTTAGCTGACGCTTTTATCCAAAGCGACTTACAATAAGTACATACGACCAGGAGGACACAACCCTGAAGAAAACAGAATCAAATAAGTACATCAGGTATCATAGAGCCAAACATTTCAAGTGCTACTCAACTGGCTACAGATAAGCCAGTCCTTTATTAGTATATAAGTGCCTTGTTAGTAATTCTATCGCTCAAAGTGGAGTCGAAAGAGATGAGTTTTCAGTCTGCGCCGGAAGATGTGCAGGCTTTCTGCTGTCCTGATGTCAATGGAGAGCTCATTCCACCATTTTGGAGCCAGGATAGCAAACCCACGTGTTTTTGCTGATGGGAACTTGGGTCCCCCTCGCAGCGTGGCTGCAAATTATCTAACTCTGAGCATAATGTTTATTATTCTATCATATGTGCCCGCCATTCGCAATACCAACATCAGAAAGAAGCACTCCTAAAATCTCATTAGCCTAATTGTCCGGAACAAAAAAACTCATCAGTTACACATCCTGAGCACATGACTAAACCAAGCATTCTGTTCAAATAAATCGAAACTACATTAAACAATAAACAGAGTAATGAGGCTTTTAAAATGGGAGTATGTAATTGGTCTGCACCTGGGTGCCTCCAATATATATATTGCTGTCAAAATTATTGCGTTAACGGCGGTAATTCATTTTTTGAATGAATAGCGTTAACATATTTAACGCATTTAACGCATGTGCAGAATGGCCCGCCCCATACATACCAAGAAATGGCTTAGCCCCACCATGAAAAATGATGTTAAAGTAAGCAAAATAAAGTCCGCCAACTCGCGCCGAGAATTGCACAGACAGCAGTTAGTAAGATTGATTTCAGTAGCCACTTGTCTGGAAATACCGAAGACCAGAAACGGTTTTGAAAACTTTTGTCACGTAGTGATCGTCTTCTCAATAGAACATCTTTGATAATGTCTTCTGGCCAATCAGAATCAAGATAACGGCGTGGTGTTGTTGCAGGAAGTCCCGACAGAGAATAATTGTGCTGTAGTACAGGGGTGCACATAACTGGTACGCAGATTATATGCGTAATCTGAAATGCGTACCGTCACTTGTGTCACAAAGTGCATTTGCGTACCGACGTACTTGTGAAGCTTTTCCAGAAGGCGGTTAGATCACCGGACGACAGAGTCGGTCTCCGTGTGCACAGAGAGGGCTGCTGTTAACGTCGGTCTGTACAACGGAATTGTGCCAAAACTACGCCAACCAGCTGCGGAGGGAGACTCCCCCCCTTCACTGGAGAACTGCGCTAAAACAGCTGATCACAACGTTCACACTCCACGGTTTGATAGGTATGTGGGCTGTCTTTCATTTTGACAGACATTTTTTATAATAAACGTATACTGTATGTTAAATGGATATATCCGCCTTCTTTCATTTATCTTTCCATTCCCACAACAATAAAAAGAAATGGCATATTTTGGACATAGTTCGAATGGTGATTAATCATGATTAATTCATTTTTAAGCTTTGATTAATCTGATTAAAAATTGTAATCGTTTGACAGCCCTAATATATATATATATAAAGCAATAAGAAGTAATGTGTCTGATAATGTGTCGGCACAAAGCCTAACGTCAAGACGGAACACTAGAGAGGGTAAGAGGAAACATATTTGTAACAACATGGTGTTGAGTTTTTTTTTTTTTAAATGTTCTTCAGTCCTTTGTGCATCACAGTTTCAATTTCATACAGATTGGAACCAGAAGTTTTGAAAGACAATTTCTATACATTAGCAGAAAAACAACAAAACCCTACCCCTATCTGCATTGCTGCAGCACTGCAGATATTACCATCTTTTATTTAATCGTTTATTTGAACCGGGACATTGATGAACACTTTAAACAAAATAATGCTTTCAAATGTAAATGAGCCGGATTTGAGCTTTGAGCTAATTTCTATCCGTAGTCCCGTCACATACAACATTTATGAACATGACAGTTATATACATGGCAACAATAAATACATGATATGCAGAAAGAGCATGAGCAGCATACAAGCATTTACCACATGGCAGTACAATGTAGCAGCTGCAATATATAAAGTGCAATAGGAATAGGGATGAGGGACACATAAATGCTTGTTTCAAAAATCCCTATCAGAAGAGACCTGCATTCAACCTTGCGCATTAGTAGCGTAAACCATGAGACAGCAAAAAAAACGAAATTAAGGTCCATGTTTTGCCAAGATTAAAACTAAAAAGATACCATATCTGGCCTCCATCAATATTCAGTGATACGTCTAAGCAACCAGTCCCTCATTATAACCATGTTTTAACTGCACAGTTGTGTGGAATAGTGCACCTTTGTCTCTTATTTTCATGTTGGAGTCTAATCAGTCATTACCCTACTCCCAGCATATTAAGATGTGCCTGTACGTAGTGTGTAGTCGGAAAAAAAGAATAGGCTTGAATGTGTGTGTGCCACCAAAGCACCACAGAGGGAGCCCATGTCATTAGTACCTACTGGTCTTTGATGTTGGCTTTCCCTCTTCTTGTTTGATGGTGCTGGCCTTATATATGGAGCACAAGAATCAAATGATGTATTATGTACCAAGGCCACAACACAGCATCAGTTAGTGAAGTGTAGTTGCCAGGAACACTCAGATCAAAGAAAGGGGCCCCTTACAAATCCCTGACAAGATAGAGTGGAGCAGTCAACAGCTTCCAAAACACAAAACAAACTTTAACTTCATGCTCAGAAAAACACAGCAAGTTAATTCAGGGGCAAATCAGGAGACAGCAGCAGTGTTGGTGAGGCTGCTTGGACCATAAATCTTAGAGCTGCACCCATGAAGACGCCCGCTGAATCGTTTGATCGATCGAGAGGAATGCTGAGCCATTCAGGACATCTTAAGGTAAACTCAACCCACTTTACTATGTTAATCCAATATTAAACTGTACATGTGATGTTATCACCAAAAAATGTTTTCCATCAGATTTAAGTTTTAATAATGCATGAGTTTTAGCTAAGAATCTTTAAAATAAATAATAATAATTTGGACCAAATATATCAAAACAGCTTTCATTATCTTCTACTATCTTTTTAAACAATATACTGTTTATTGCAATTCTAAATACAAATAAAATAAAGTCATATTAAGCTAAAATATTGTACGAATTACCAAAGGGTATTGTCCCTGCTTGCTTGTCAGGATTAAAAGCAAGCAGGGACAATAGTAGGAGGTGGAGTTAAAACACTGCAGACTACTGATTGGTTGGAGATCATTGTCATTAGTCCTGAACAATTGATCTCTGCAGTGCCTGTTCAGGATGCTTGATGGGTTTCAAAGTGAATCTATGCATGTTTCTGTGGTAGTAAAGCTATAGTCTGCAGTTCCCAACCTTTGGGCCGCAGTCCCCTAGTGGGCCGTGAAGGCAGTGTAAGTGGGCCATCAAATAATTTGCAAAACATTATGAATTGTGAGTAAACATTTCATTATTAAGATTTTCTTTAAATTTGACCCTCCTTTCCTTTCTCTTTCTTGATCCTCCTTAGCAACGGTCATTACCGTCCTTGACAGTGGTCTGTACCAGTAGCGTAGGCAGAAATGTACTTTAGGGTGGGCCTGTAAAAAAATAGGGTGGGCCACATTTTTCTTCTGCGCATCAGAAGCTAACAACAATCTCCGCCGGTACCGGTGGCATATTACTTTTAGAATACTTTTGGAATACTTTCTTTCCCCATAATAACAGATGGGTATGTTTTGGTGAACAGGAGACACGTATTTTACTGTTTTAATGGCTTATCAATAGCACAAACACAACATCTTGGTGTCATTCTGGACAGCTCTCTTATCTTTTCCACCAATAATTCCAATAAGTAGTCCAAAATGTATTCACTTCAGGTTTACGAAAGTAACTGTAATCAGATTACTCGTTTTTCAAATGTAACGCCAGCTGAATACACTTGATTTTTGTATGCTGATTACGTAAGGCCGTTACATGTAGCCGTTACAACCCAACCCTGTGTATATCTCTCCGGACTGTCCACCAGCAGATGAAAAACACCCACCTCTCCGCCTCTTCCAAGGGACGAGGGAACCGTGTGGCAGAGTTTCCGTTAACATTTTGTTTCTTCTGACAGCCCAGCAGCAGGAGAGGTGGGGAGAGGGAGACGTGGGGAGAGGGAGGCGGGGCTATTTCATCGTTATCAGAAAATGATCGTATAGATCGCTGCTAGATGAGGGCAGTGGGGGCTCTTCTTGGAGTCTGGCTTTTATTTTTTTAAACCAAAGTTCATTAGTGAACTTTGAGCCATCGTTTATTTTGCAGGCAGCTCTCTGCCTCTCTCACGTTATTATGGTGCGCGCCGGAAATAATAATAAAATAATTTTAAAAAAAAAGATTTTTTTTTTTTTTTTTTAAATGACACCAAAGCTTTCTCAGGGTGGGCCAATGAGTAAACTGGGTGGGCCTGGGCAGACACATTACTTCCAGTCCTATGGTGGCTACGCCACTGGTCTGTACTACTGGATTAACAACATGTCACATGTTCTGAAATGACAAATCAGAACTTTATTTAACCTCCATCTTGAAAAACCTTTTAAAATGCGTGTTTTCTAAATGGAGATCGGCTAAGCTAACGCAGTATATGCTCAGACCGTCCACACTCACAACAACGGCCTATACTGACATAAATAAACCAGCGACTGTATTCGCCGTGACACAGACAGTCTGTGGTTTGTACTTGTTTAACTTCTGTCTAGTTTCTGAACAGATATGAGGAGCTGTGAGCTTGAGTGCTAACAGCTAATGTTGTTTTTCTGTGGTTCGCATTGAAGATGACGTCACGGCTCCGCCTACACTGCGTTACTATAGTTGCTGCCCCAGCTACTAAACTGTAATGGGAACGCAGCATAAAGTGAGCCTGGCCTAACCAGGCCTAACTATACCGTACTAAGCCGAGCGAGGCCCTGCAATGGAAATGCGCCATTAATGTAAAGGGCGTAGGACCTTTTTGCCCACTCTGGAAAACTGTATCATAAATAGGTACGGATCATAAGCATCTACTACGCAGGGTTCTTACACCTTTTCCAAAGTCAAATTCAAGCACTTTTCAAGCATTTTCAAGGTGCATTTTCAAGCTTTTAAAGCATCTTACAGCTGTTGTAAATTACATATTTATATACACATACTCAAATGATTATTTCACTACCTCACATTAAATCAGATGTTCTTGATGCTATAAACAACCAAATGTGTGTTTCGTGATAGCATTCTACATGAGGATGAAAAATTAAAGAAAATAACTAAGTTTAATATTTCAAAAGGAGTGACCCATCTGTACGTAGACTGGGCATCCCATATAACCTTGATGAGCCAATATAAAACAATTAGCCAAACAAAAATTAACATTTAGGTTGGCAGTGAACATAAGGCTCTCCCAGGTTAGGCCAAAGGGTGCATTATATGCACACATATACTGTATCAACTCAAATGGGAATTTTCCTTCACATTGAATCAGCAATCAGAAATTGTGAAAATCAAACCAACTTGAGTTGAAAAAGCAAACAAAAGACCTGCACAGAACACGGCACTGAATCATTCAAGGTAAGGCTAAATAGCATACGGCCTATTAGGGAGTGTCCTCAGTTCCTTGAGTTTGTCCGTTAGCTGTCTCTCTAAAGTCTCCAGATGTCTTTCCTTTCCCTTAGCAGCTCTTCGAAGGCCATCGGACTTGGAGATGAAGCTTAGTTTTCCTTGTGACTCAGCTTTTTCTGCGTCATGATCAGCAGACTTCACGAGGACCCTTATGTCTTCCTCCATTCTCTTCTGTTTGGCTTTTATCTCCTCCATCAGTCCTTTCCTCTTCTGTGTCTTCTTCTCATTTTGCTTTAGACGTCTTTGGTCATCAAGACACATGTGATACTTCTGCCTGGCAGATGCTGCAGAGAGGAGCAGCTCTTTTGTGTAGGCTATGTTGAGCAGCACTTTTTAAGTAAAAATGTACTTATGTACATTTTTAAATACTTGTACTTCCATTTTATGCAACTGTGTACTAATTCTACTCCACTACAGTTCAGAGGTAGATGGTGTACTTCTACTCCACTACATGTATTGAATACCTTTAGTTACTTTACAGATCTGGATGAATGATATGAAATATAATCAAGTGTTAAATCAGACTTTAGTTCCACCTGGAGTAAATTCACAAGCTACCCTGCAGTATACAAAGTCATTCAAACTAGTAGCACCTTTACCAGCTTTGAGAACACTTTCATGATCAATCATTATAAAACATATCATATATATTATTCTGAAATGGACCAATCTGCACAACGACTACTTTTACTGTCGCTACTTTCACTATATTTTGATAATACTTTTCTACTTTCACTTGAGGAACATTTTGATTGAGGGACTTATTCTTGTAACAGAGTATTCCTACCAGAGTTCCCGTTAGAATATTTTTTCGACGGTCAACATGTCCGTTAAAGTTTCAATCTTCCGGACAAAATGAGAAAAGTGCTGGTCAAAGGTCTTCTTTGTTATTTATTGTGCTTTAAAACAAATTGATATGATTCGATATTAAACAAACTAATTATAGTAGATTAACTACATTATTCAAAAGTGTACAGTAACTTACAATAACACGGGAATAATAAACGGAGCGCTCTCCCTCTCCTGACAGTCCGTCGGTATCATGCAGCTCGCGGATCCAGTAATGAGTGACCCGACAGTAAAACTAAACATATCTATAACTAGTTTAGGTAGTTTGAGAGGTCATTAAAATAGCTACGTGTGCTATTCTAACCTGGTGTGTGTTTTGTCCGCTCACCACTGCATGTGATCATGCAGAGCTGCGTGTCGACTCGTCAGCAGCAGCTGATCTCTCTCTCCTGCCAGATTAGACTTCACTCGCGTTTATGTCCATATCGATCAGATCTAGCTAGTTCTAGCTAATGATATGACTATCTGCTTATTAAAAAACACCTAATCAATAAGTGTCGCTATGCAACCGGGTGAGGCCGCAAAGTATAGCGCAGCATTATGCATTTGTTTACATGCCCACCGGAACCCCGAGGCATTACCAACAGATCAATGCACAATCAACCCATACAGGACATCTCTTTCTCCACATTAAGTGTTAGACATTAGAGTTGACTATTCTTGTCTGTCACATACTCTTTTGTCTGTCACATAAATGGCGCAAGTTGCGCAACTGATGTGGTCTTGCGGTAAGTGGAAATTATTTTGAACGGACACTTTGACCGGAGAGATTTAGATTTGCCGGTCTTCAGCATATTTTACCGGTCGTAGTCCGGTAATTACCGGCTAACAGGAACTCTGATTCCTACACTCTGGTACTTTTACTTAAGTACAATTATCTGAGTACTTATTCCATCTCTGGAAGCGTATTAGCCAGAATTGTAGCCACAAAATCACGCAGAGCTGCATCAAAATAGACTCACAATGGTAACAAGTGGAAAATAATATTTACAAATGTGTACAATGATTTGTAGGTAATGTTGACTACTCAAGACACCTGTCTTATACATCTTCAAAGGAAGACTGTGTTTCTTCTACAATTACGTGGGATTAAAGCAAAAAGTAGTTGTACTAGCAACATACTAACAAGCTAAGGTCTAATTACAACAGTAAGTGGTTCCTCCTCTGAACACCACAGGATGACGACTGTGACCATCTTGTGAAATAATTGTCACCTGCATAAGCAATTATCCCTCATCGAGTTTGCTATTCAGCTTGCTAACGTTACTAGCTTAAACAAACGTAACATGCAACGTTAGCCTAATCCAAAAAGCTCTACTACGGCGTACCTTTCATGTGGCTCGTCAGCGCAGACTCGCGCATCGTGAATAACTGAAAGTCTTTTTTGCAAACGTCATAGTCATGGCTTGTATTTGTCTTCTGCTTGCCAACGCTCGTTGAAACGGCAACTTCCTGGCATAATGTCATCTATCACTCATCAGAATGCCCAGGTTACACGTAAAAAAAAACACTTGCAGGTCACGCGCATAGCATGGGAAGGACGGGGCGGAGATGTTTTATGTTGAAGCGAAGCAATTAAGCACGCTCCGACTTCTTTCTTTTCTTTTCATCTAAAAAGCGACAGCAATTTATTGTAAAAGTAAAGCATTTACAATTTCAAGCACTTTGTCCCAAATCCAAGCATCATTCCCAAAATCCAAGCACTTATCAAACCTTGAAAACACCACATTCAATTTCAAGCATTTTCAAGGATTTCCAGCACCCGTACGAACCCTGACTACGGCTTAGCAAAGTAGCCATCGAAAGGCCAGCCAGACGAACTGGGTTTTTGTTGTTTGCTCTGCTCTCCCTCAGGTCCTTAGCCACGGCAGGCTTAAGGTAGTTTGGTCAGGGCGGGCCAGATCAGCAGAAATTAGACACAGACTT
This sequence comes from Harpagifer antarcticus, assembly GCA_902827135.1. NCBI lineage: Eukaryota > Metazoa > Chordata > Actinopteri > Perciformes > Harpagiferidae > Harpagifer > Harpagifer antarcticus. The sequence goes on from CADEHL010001172.1 coordinate 11,980,628, forward strand.
TTCTTAACTTGATACTGCTTATAATGCTATTTAATATTCTCTTCATTTTACTTTTCGGTGTCACAAACAACACCTTTTAGGCAGTAAAATGGATTAAAATATTAATCACAAAGTGTTAATTTTCTTTCTGCTTTTACAGACCTTACGGCTTTTAAACCAATTAGTTTCTGACTTAGTTAAAGACTTTGAATCCATTTGATTTCTGACTACAAAGTACATACATATACAACAACTTTAAACGTTGGAAGTTACAAACTTTAAAAAGTGTTGACCTATTGACAGCCATGTTAATGTGAATAGGTTTAACCCAGGGGTCTCCAACCTTTTTTAGGATGAGAGCTACTTTCAAAAAAGTTGTGAGCTACTTTTACTCCTTTTTTTGTTTTTTGCAGTGTATATATTTAGCACATTTAACATTATTATATGCTTACCTTTAACCTTTGCGTGCAGTTTGGGTCTGTGGGACCCGTTTTCAGTGTTACTAAAAGAAAATGTATGCAAGTTAATTATTTTAACCTGCTTTATTTGGGGGTGGACCTCACATCCTCTAGGGGGGTCCGGGGGCATGCACCAGAAGATTTTTTATTTATTTTTTTAAATGTTGAAGTTAAATGCATCAATCTGGTGCACTTTGAGCACAACATGAATTTATGGATACAGCTCTCAACACTCATATGAAGAGCTGTATACTTTTCAATAATCCAAAAATCTTTAGAATATGATCACAACCAATAACAAATCATTCAAACCGTTTTTTTTTCTGTCTTATAGGTACACATTGGAACTATACACACCTCTGTCTCTCTTTCTCTCTCGGCTATGACGGCTTGCGTTGAAATAAATAAATAAACATATTTGTAGTGGGGGGACACAAACGGGATTTCGAATAAGTGGGTGGGACATGTCCCTGTCCCCAGTGGAAATTACCCCAATGCGGATGTGTGCGTCAAGTGCAATACATATATATGCAAGTTGCAACACACACAGTAAAACTCTGCCCCTCATGTGTTGTATAGGCTGGCACGACTAGGCTGTTCAATGGGGCTGATGTGTTGTGTAGATTCTGCCAGAAGGAAATTCACGGTCACACTCCTTATGAAGCGGTGAGGTGCTGCTCCACATTGCCTTTCTTCCCGACTGCAATGCTGGTCCCGCAAATCAAGCAAGAACGTGATTGGTCGATATTCATTGTGGGGGGAGGAGGGGTGTTAGATAGATATAGAGTTGTAGTAAGTAGATAGAGTTCGCTATGATTGAGGTTTCAATTATGCATAGGGTAGATTATTTTAATTACATTTCCTTATTTTTTGTGTGTATTTTTTACATTTTGGATTTGCTTTTGAATGACGAATACACACTACCGCCGCCTGCTGGTAAGGAGAGTTATTGCCACTCACGCATGCACGTGCTACTTGGCCATCGGCTGAAGTCTTTGCGGTGTGTTCCAGTGCGAGTGTTGGCCAAGACGCAGGAGACGTGAGGCGACACAACTGTCGGGTCCGTTAGGACGTGTTCTTTGTTGTCAGATTGGTGTATTGGAGCCTTAAGAGAGAATGATCTGGAATTGGTAGAGAAATGACAGATTACGTAATAACCACCAGTGAGGAAAGATTCCAGGAGGTCGAACTGGATAAACAAAGGGGACCACCTAAAGACCTAATAAAAAGGTATTCTATAAAAACTGTAAACTATAGTAACAAAGAAGGGACGGCACTATTGGATTTGTGATCCAAGCCATTTTTCCTTTTTCCCTGTATTCACTCTATTCATCTTTTATGTAAGATTGCAGCTGCCCGCAAGCAAGCAACACAATCTAATTCAACAAGACAAACCAGTACAATCATACGAATATCACCTGCAGGCAGAGAAATTGTGATGAGACTGCTTGACAAGGGGAGGCGTGAGGAAGTGAGATAAGGACAGATGAGGGGGAAAAGAAGGGGTGGGATGTAACAGAAAGTTAAATTTCTGCCAGGATGGATCAAGTATTTTAATAAAAGGACGTGTGTGTACTAAGTTAGAATGTTCAGTTTTATTTTGTGCCACCTTTCGCAACTTACCAGATTTATTTGAGGAAACCATAAAGATTTCGTCTAATATGCTATGCAAATACAGAGCTGTAGAGAAGGATACCTTAGAAAATAACATACAGTAGCTGCCGATCATATCATCTCAATCAGCAGATGCCGCTTGTCTATTTGTTTATGTCAATTCCAAAACCTCTGCCTTAAATGCTGTTTTTCAGATGATGTAATGCTATTTACAAGTTGAAAACTTGCAATAACAATTACTCGGATACAACACAAATGTGGCATATTATTCTTCGATCCTCTGTATGATATTTGTTGAACCCCTCAAAGACACTAATGTTCATACAATTACAGAATGCAAATAAGTAAGAGTGCAAAAAAATATTCATATGCACTGAATGAATAGTAGGGTTAAGTCAGGGGATTTGGGACTTGCCTGGAAACGTAGAAGCAGGTGAGTCAAGTCTCTATTCTATTCATTCTTTGACCTGTGTCGTGCATAAAGGTGAGCCCAACTTTATCTATTTGGCATTGCTTCACTCTCTTACTTGCTCATGCTTCTTTTTCCCCAGACCGGGGACATTTCACGTCCACATTTCCAGTTTTCATAGCCAGCCTTTCCTCCTTTACCTGCTGCATGACTGGCAATGCAGCAGACCCCAACAACTAACCTAACAGATGGTGGACTTACATGGCAGCTTCTGATAAAAGTTGGCTGATCAAAGTAGCGTGCCCCTGAGTGTGAATACTCTTTGAATATAATTAGGCAATGTAGATGTGACTGCTTTAAATATTATCACAACGCACTGCAATGTTTGATTCCTCAGACAAGTGCATTGTTGTTTGAATATATTAATCAAAGTGATGCATTGATGCACAAAAGAGCTAGTTAGAGGTTATTACTATTGGGAGAATGTGCTAGAACTAAAAATATACTCCGTCTCTCACAAGCACTCTCAGACTGGCAGAAACATACACATTTAAAACACAGATATGCTTTTACACAGATATTCACACACTGCCAAGAAGAGAAGCAACACAATAAAAATAAAAATAGAGACAATAAATGTTCTAAATTGTCTTCCCCCTCCAAACTGAAAACTGTCTCACATCGGCACACCCTTGACACTCACACATGCATTCATGCCTGTCCCCGAGCACGCACACAGGTTAAGAAGCAGAGCGAGGCGCGACTTTAAGTCTCCTCTGCTCTATTCCCTGGAGCAAAAAGTCAGGGTCTGCGCTGAGGTGATAAATGCACTGGGATCCTGCCCAGCAAATACACACATACTCACACACAGTGCTATAAGTCACACAAAGTCACTCTTCAAAATAAATGCATATGTATTTCTTCATTAAAACACAAGCAAAATTACATTTGTATATAAATGAATAAATACCAACATCATAATGAAATAATATGTTTTACAATGTGAAGTAGTGTTACAATTTCTGAGCTTCCACAGTGTGAAGTAGAGCAGCAGAGGAATGCATCCTCATACATAAATGCACCATTGTTCTGATAATTGGTATACATCCCCCACTTGGGGCGATTTAAAAGTACTCAACAACACCTGTGCTTACTTTAAGTGACTAGAAGCGTACTGCAGGCTATTATTACACATGCAAGCATCCAAGAGGATGTACTGGTGTGCATGATGAAAAGCAGCTGTAGCAGCTTTTGAAGCTGAGAGGTGGCTCTAAAACTGTTGATTGGCTGTGAATGAAGTGACCTCCTTTTTCTGTGCTTACTGGAGAAGTACATATTTACTGGTCTCTAAATAATGGGGCTAAGTTTAGTTAAGTGATTTTATATTGTTTTATGAGAGCCAGTGTAGTATAAAAGCTACCACAGGGAGAGAGGACTATCAGAGGACAGGGACGTTATGTTCAGCAGCATTACAAGTAACACAAACATATTGGAGCTATTCATCTAAAAATGTCATATTACAATTAAAACAATACAAAAGGCTTTATCTACCACTGTACAATAGTGTGTTAGTATTTCACTGACCAGTTTCTTCCTCTTGTCCTGCTCAGTTGGTGGCTCCTCATCATCACTCAGCTTGGGTTCCTCAAAATTGGTCATCAGCATGCAGCTGCAAACACAATAATATTCAACTCAATATTAATAATCACACATACACCTGGACAGTAGGAGAACATTTCTGAACAGTGAGCATTCACTCACACAGACACACTAAAAAGGCTGAACCATCTGGCACTGTAATGCACAGCCCTGCCTGCCTGCTATTCAGATTGGTTCATCGGCATGCAGAGAGAATCACAAGCAAAACCTTTGAGCTCAGTCCAAGTCTGCAAAATCTTTTATTTCCTTTGTCGTTTTTACTTCATCCTTATTGTGAGGAGAGATACGGTAGTGGGTCTTAAATGTCACACTTAGTGACTTTAACACGTTGCATTGCATTGACAACTGGTGATCAAAAATGTTAACAAATGTAAACTAGGGACTGTTTTTACTCTCACAAATCTCATATCACTACAGCGCATAGGACCAAACAGCAGACACAGTTAGAGTCCAACAGGTAACTTAGTGGAGAATTTAGCAGCTTCAGAGGTTTCTCTTTAAGCAACACCAACGCACCTCAAAGAAGTGCAGTGGTACCAATTCTCTCCACTAGCTACTGCCCAGAAGTCCAGTTTTATTCTTTTTCGTCCTATGTTCAAAAGTTTAAAAATACTTCTCCATTGTTCGCTGAGTCAACAATGACAATGGTGAGATCAGAGGACTGAGTCACAGCTTTTTCATATGGTATAACAACCATTGTTGAAAGGAAGCGTCTCAGCTATTATCCAGGGGGACGACGTGGAGAGGGTCTACTCATACAAGTCCTTCGGTGTCCAAATCAACAAAAAACTAGGCTGCTCCAACAAAGACTCTCTCTTCAGGAAGTACATAGCAGATTATACCTCATGAGGAGACACAGATCCTTCAGTATTTACAACAGGATCCTGAAGATCAGCCTGTATAGCCAACGCACTGTTTTTTGCAAAATATATATATATATATATATATATATATATATATATATATATATATATATATATATATATATATATATATATATATGGTTGGCCATAAAAAATTGAAATTAAAATACAAGTTGGGTTATCTGTTAAAAAGCTTGATATGTCAACATTTCTATTTTAAGAATGTTGTAGTTTAACTTTTCTTTTCAAATTGTAATTCCTGGGGTTTTAGTTATTAACATATTACACAGTAATCCTATGCAAAGTATGACTCTGAATTGGTTTGCCATTCAGTATCTATTGTACAGGATTTATCCATGGCAGCAAGACTTTCTTTTTTATTCATTATCACACAAGAACAATTCCAAACGATTTATGATAAGAGATTGATTTAGCTTTTACAAAAGATGGACACAATGACAATACTGACTGCTTTCTGTCTCAGTTGATTGCATTAACTGTGAAACAGTTATTAAAACAATTCAACATATCAGCTTCAAACTAAGAAACATGTATCCTAATCTTTCTGCCCAATCTTTTAGTTCACACTGGAGTATTCAAGGAGTTTTCATGTACAGTAGGTTAACATCTATAAAGAAAAGAGCACAATGGAGGGCTGTAATGTAAGGGACTGCTTTTATTGCAAGAAGTTACATTCTTTCTTCTTGTTTTTGATATATCAAAGCAAAAACCCAACAGCAAATCTGCAGTGTCACAGCTTCATAACAACATTTCAAACATCTTCATGTATCATGCATGAGCTTTCTAAAACTAAAAACTTAATTCACTTGTGTGTTTAAGGTTTAACTGTATGATTATTTTTTAGTTTTCTCGTAAGAAACATGCATACTTACTCTTTGAAGGTGCCCGTTTCAGAATCTTCTGTCATAACATCATGCAGCGCCTCTACGGAGATGTTGATGATGCCACAGAACTTGTCCTGGATTACACTGATAGAAATATGACAGACTCATTAATCATAAGGTTCAAATACAACAGTTGTGTGTGTTGAGTGAAGAGCGAGATATATATATAGAGAGAGGGTATCTGTTTAAAGACGCACATGGTCATCAAGAGCATCATGACAGCAGAGAGCATCAATCAAGGTAAGAGCCTGTCAAAAAAAACACACGGCTATCCAAGGAATAAGAGTAGCCTATCTATGACCTCTATCAAATCACGTCATAAATACGTGTCAGGATTAATTGTGTGTGCATATATCTGCACTCACCACTGTTTGCACTGAACTGGCACAAAAAAAAGAGCAAAAAACCTTCATATGGGAAAAGGTTGAAAAACATAACTTTTTTGATCCCACATAAACATGTTCGCATTGCAATGATAAATCACACATTTGAATGGTAATTGTCCAGCTGTAATCGGAGTGTATTGCCTCACTTGATGTGTGAACAATAAAAGTCAATGAGGCCTTTACAAACAGCCCTGCAGCCTGCGAGTCTCATATTCATCCTAGCCACTGGAGTGATTCTTCCAGCTAAAGAACATTGCAGAGCCTTATCTAGCTGAACCGGAGGTTTTTTTTAAATATGCTCGTTCACAACACCCACATCTCATGCTTGGAGACAAGCAGTAGTGATTGATGAATTATTTGAATCATTCTTTGAAAAAAATGGAAAAGATGGAAGTGTGTTTCCCATGACAATAGGAATAAAAAAAAAAGAATACAAAGAGACAACGAGCATGTATGTGGAGTAGGGGCACTGAGGCATCAAAGGTTGTATCAGGCTGAGTGCTTGGCTAGGTAGACCCCAGGCAATGCTGAATGAAGTCCACCGAGCATGAAGTCGGGCAAAAAACTGAAAGAAAGTGCATGACAGATACATACCCATCCTGTACACATAGAGCTGTCTCTTATTTATTATGAATGGGAATCGCTACTGAAGTATTTACTCATACGGTAAATATTTTATAAAGGTTATCTATAAGACATTCAGAACATTAATATAACAACACTTTTTAACTCTGTTAAAGATATAGTGAAGTAATTGTGTGCTGAGCAGAGAACGCAAAAGTAATACGGTGGTTAACGATGAAAAAGACTTCCCAACCAAGTGCGTTGTTGTGGAAGCATAATGCCCACCTTCTGGTTAGCACTGGTAGCCCTGTCAGCAATGTGGCTGTTTGAACTGTTAGTATTGTTAGCTACTAGTCAACGTCTCAGCTGTCTCCATGTTGAGAGCCATTTGGAGGCAATATTCAATCATTACATGTCACTTGTTAGAAGCTTTTTCCCAAAGTGACTTACATACTTTGGGAAATGCCCACAGGAGCAATTTGGGGTGAAGTGTCTCGCCCAAGAACACAACGACATGCTGACTGCAGTGGGGATTGAACCTGTGCTCCCCTGATCCGAAGATCTGAATATGAAATTAGTTTTGTATAAAGTCCTTTCAAGGATAAAAAAGGATTTTCTCAAAAGAGAATGGAATATATTCCAGGTGAATTATAAAACAGTTAGTTGTTCTAACATTTCACTAATAACATCCTTGGAGTGTAAAATACATCGCTGAACACCTCTTCTCTCAACTTTAACTTCTCAAATTGGCAGCCATAGCAACAACTGGTTCCAGGCATTGTATCAACAATCCCTTATCACACATTTAAACATGCCTGTCATATTCTAATTCTACCCAGGGCCAACACATTTCCACTGATTATTATCTAATGGCTGACTAGTGTTAGCTGCTGTTTTTTGTCTGCTGCCATTCAAATCAGTGCAAGAGATACATGATCTGAAAGCTGAAGGTCTGCATGCAAAGACAAACTGGTCGCAGCAATAGAGTGGTGCAGTGATGACAGACTTTTGTAGGCCCTTTTCCCCTTTAAACATTTATTTGAAAAAATAATGACCCGGAAGTAAGCTGCATTCAGCCACTTGTTAACAAACATTGTTTTCCAGACACATAAACTCTTCAAAAATCACCAGTGATCACTGCTGATGTATTTAATGTCGTAGAACAAAACGTAATCCGTCTCTTAAATTTGTGTCAACCACAGATCTTATTTAGAGCTATTTTCGTGGTAAAAAAAAGTGGTAAAATGCTAACTCACTTCCGGGTTTTAGGCACCACTCTACAAGATCAGAAACACTGTGTCCTCCTCCACCATGAACAGCAGGAGGCAGCGGTTAGTGGCCTGTGAAGGTTGCAGAGCATTACATTTGAATCATTAGTCCCTAAGCACAAGTACTGTACTGATTTATGTGGCGAGTGCAATAAATCAGGACTAAGGATTGTGTCAAGTTAAAGGGGACCTATCATGCAAAATGCACTTTTGTACGTCTTTTATACATGAATATGTGTCCCCGGTGTTCCAGGGAACTCACCAAGTGTCAGAAAACACAACCCTCTCTATTTTCCTCCATACCCAAATCTCTGAAAAAGGGGCTGCAACGGATCTGATACAGATTGATCCAGATTTGAACACTTTACTGACGTCAGTAAAGTGGCGCTACGGCTATTGGTCAATTCTCCACCTATCAGGGGAATGAGAGGTTGGGCCACGGCCGGCCATTGCTGCTCGAAAGCGCTGAAGACGCTGGAGTACATATGCGGGGCCTGTAAGTGGCGCTGTAGTCTGCCACAAAAGCAGTGAAGAAGACTTCCCTTGCATGGTTGCCCTTCTGTTTATTCTCCGCTGTGGCTCTTTTTCTCCCTCCCTCCCCGAGGCAAGCTTTTAGAATAATGACTCTATACAATCATATCGGGATAATGTGCAGCGACGCGGTCATTATGGGGAAAAGAACACCGACAGGCTGATCAGGAGCCCGACGCGAAGCGGAGGGATCTAGATCGGCATGAAGGCACATTATGCAATGTGCACATTATCCCGCTTATTACATGGCCATATTCTCGACAAAGTAACGACATGACTCCCAATATTAATTGAAATGCTTTTATGGATTTAGAAAATGATTTTATTGATTTAAAAAATAGTTGTAAGTATTGATTTAAATTGACATGCATCCGCTAAGAAAAGTAGTCCGTTGTTACTGTTTGAACTAAAGTAGCAACGGCAGGAACTGCTTCGATAGTGTTTTTGAGGAGCTTTTTGATTACAGATTTGAAAACATCGCTGCTTGCTTTAAAAGTAGCACAATTCATTATGTCAAACCTTGGAAAGTATCTAGATATTCCTGCCCTAATGCCAAAGTAACTGGCAACTGAATATGTGTCGCCGTTTGATGTCTATGTTTGGACTGCCGCGTAAAAATGAGGGTTTCTGCCCCATTACTTCTCTTCTTACTTCTATAAGAATAAAACACGGAGGACGGAGATCTCTTTTTCTCCCCCTCTTCTCCCCGTTGCAGCCTAGCAGCTGATCTCAGAGCACTCCCCTCTCCTGCAGGGGGGCGTGGTGAGCTGCAGCTCACAGAATCAGCCCCCTGCAAAAACAGCAGCTGGAAAGAGCAAATAGAGCGAAATGAGCTATGGCTAAAATGCAGGATCTTTTTGGTATTTTGAAAAAAACAACTATATTTATATACTTTATATAGGTATGGCCCTACAATATATTGTTCAAATATAGCATGATAGGTGTCCTTTAATTCATGTTTGTTACAACTTTTGTATTAGCAAATTGAAGGCAAGGGGTATGCTATTTTGTATTGAATACTTATTTGAAAATATTTTCTAATAGCAGTAGTGAGAAGACATTTAAGACAACTTGTCTAATGTCACAGTTGGCAAAGATATTGATATATTTGTAATAATTGACTTATCATTGCATGCAAATACACAGATATGTATGCATTTGGGGTTGTCCTTGACCATAGACATTCTTAGTCAACTAAGACAAAACGATTTTAAAGAGAAAGGGAGATGTGCTCATACGTTTTTGGGAAATAAGTCAGTCAGCACCTTATAACCCTATAGCACGTAGAAAGTCTTGTCTTATTTGAAACCATTACAGACTTGTTATGACTCTGTTGTGGCCTGCTGGGGCAGCAGCATCTCGCTGCTGACAGGAAGAGACTGAACAGACTGGTAAGGAAGGCCAGCTCGGTCCTGGTGGTTCCTCTGGACACTGTGGAGGTGGTGGGAGACAGGAGAATGGCAGCCAAGCTGTCCTCCCTGCTGGACAATGTGTCCCACCCCCTCCAGGACACCCTGTCCTCACTGTGCAGCTCCTTCAGTGACAGGCTGCTGCACCCCCGCTGTCTCACGGAAAGATACCACAGGTCCTTCCTTCCTGCAGCAGTCAGACTATACAACCAGCACAGCCCCTAGTAGACCCCCCCCCCCCCCCACACACACACACACACAACAACACAGACCCTTGCTGTTAAATACTAACCAACTATGTGCAATATGTGCATTATATATATATATATATATATATATATATATATATGCCGTTAATAACGGTGCAATATACCAGGCTGCTAAATCCTAAGAACTGTTACAGGATGTGTATTTTTGTAAATTGTGGAACCTTTTATTTTTATTATAATTTTTTATTTTGTACTTTAATACTTTTTAATGCATGTAACTATGTAACATTAAGCTGTCTGTGGCTCTTTTTTTAATGTTTAGTTGATTGATTTACTAATATAGGGCAGCCCTACTATGCTTATATGCAAGCTATAACTAGGAGCACTTCTTACACTTGGAGATCAAATGGCTGAATGTAGTAAGGCAAAATGAACAAGGAGAATATTTGATTCCTTTGCACGTAGTTCATTTTCAGAAGACCCCAATATAATGGCAATTAGACAAAATGTGAGCACAGCAGATCCCAGCCATAAAGATGTGCATATTGATTTCTTCAGGTCTTTGTTCTTGTTGCTTTTCCATCGTCAAGCAAACTGTCAGTGGTGATGAACTGGGAGTGCCAAAAAAATGGCTGAACAAGAGGTTCTGATGACAAAAGCAGTCTTGGGTGAAAATAGCCTCATGGCTGTGCATGTTAATACAAAGACACACATAGTGCGCTTAGATTGCACAAAAGTTTTAGAAAGTTCGAAATACATCTCATCAAAAGGACAAAAGGTTTCCTTCTTTGAATGCATGACTATGCTATAACTAAGCAAACAAAATAAGAAGTTGACAGATCCAATGCAAATCTGTTAAAAGTGCAAAAAGTGAAAAAGCATTCTGTCAGATGCTTTGACAAGACATTCTGAACGTGATGAACAGTGATGCATCATCTGAAAACAGGAAGGATGCCATTTTCAATGGCAGCACCTACTCTGTAATATATGATAATAGCATAAACAAATGATCCATCCCTCTCTTAAATGAAGCAGACACAAACTGCAGGTTTATTAAAGAAAGTTGATTTCTGCTCCACCAGAATGAAGCACCCTATCCAACCATGAATAACAAGAAATGCACAAGTGAATACTTAAACCATTTATCGCATGCCTGCAGCAGTTTCACACCCCTGTAGCGTTGCCTTTTTTACATTTATCCCTTGAAGCATATTCAATGCTGGACCACATTTTCTATTTTAGACATGAATTTGAAGACGTAAAGTTGGAATCATACATTTTACAAGTCAACTGCAGCATTACTAAGGCTACTAAAATTAACTCTGCTAGTGTCGGTTTCTGTTTATTTATCTTATTTGAAAGAAGAGCCCTGACTGACAACACACATCTTTATAACAGATATCTATTCTACATAAAAGCAATTATTGATATGTCTTATTCCTAATGCCCAGAAACATCTATAAGCCATTGACCTCCTGTTAATCACCTTCATGCCTGTCTATGAATACCATATCTTCATTTCAGAAAATGGAGCTTCACAAAATCTTGATAAAAACCATCGCACCACAAAGTGAGATGGGACATCACAAGAAAGGTTCATCATTAAAACCCACAGTTACTCCTCTGAACCACTTCAAGAGAACTTTTACTTGGAAAATGAAATGAGAAAACTCCATTGAAGAGAGAATAATCTTTTTTTTTCATTTGGTAGTTGGCCTTCCTGAACTTCTGCCACATTGAGGTGTAAAGAAAACCCACATTTGTCAAGAGATAGTTTTTGGAAACAATAGTTGGATCACAATAACATGCTTTGACAACATGTTCGACTTTGCAAAGAGCTTTTTAAATAGCTTCCATTTGTGTACACGAGTCGCACTTACATGCTTTGGTTACTTTCAACCTCAGATTTAACTAAAATACTTTCTGCTCTGACTATTTGGCGCCTGAAGTAACTGTCCGTGTTGTAAATTTCACATTTAACAACCTCAGAAGATTTATTTGAACAATAATCCACCACATTTTAAATAGTTTATCCTGTCGATTTTGACAGGATAACAACTGGTGACTTCTAGAATTGTGTGAGTAACATTCTGTTTTTAGACTTCTCTGTTTCAGTGTGTGTACTCTGTATAAATGCTCTGTAGTTGATCTGACTGAAATTGTGATTTTAAATCTCAAAACTGCTACAGTATCTGTCAGGCAGAAACTTGGTAAAAGTAATTTGACTGAAACCTTAAAACTGAACTAACTGACTGCTAGGGTTAACTTTGATTTAAACATTTGTAGAATACTAAGAGCTTTATTGAGTAGGTGTAACTGTATTAAGGGTTAAACTCATAACTTTATAACTTAGGGTTTAATGTAATTGTAAAACCATTGGGCCACTGAAAAGATACAATAGCAACTCAGGAGGGAGCCAGTCTAGATTTCCTTTTGAGGGCCACCAGCTGCAGAGAGTTAACTAATTAAAGGGGCGTGGCCCCACATCTGTGAGAACTCAGCAATCAGGTGTCCAGTTTAGGTAGCACTTTCCTGGAGCGTCAGCGTCAGACAGACGAAGACTGACAAAGACAATAGAGTCCTGCTGGAGTAAGACTGACAAAGACAATAGAGTCCTGCTGGAGTCACAAGGGTGGCAAAGAGGATGCAAATCCTACTTTGATTGAGCTAAGTATAGCTGGTGTTTTATTTCATTTGGTTGTTTAGCCCCTCATGCTATAATCATGTGTATTTTCTCCATTCCTGTTCATGTGACCTCTCACAATTATCACTGGCCCCGTGTATCTCGTAATCGATATAACCGGCCTGCTCTCGTCTATCCCACATGCTCCACTGACATCCAACATCTAGTTTCAGTCGGCCTGTGGAACTGCCAGTCAGCTGTTCCTAAGGCTGACTTCTTCTCTGGCTACGCTTCCCTGCAGTCTCTGAATTTCCTTGCTCTCACTGAGACGTGGATTACTCCATCCAACACATCCACCCCAGCAGCTCTCTCCACAGCATATTCCTTCTCCCATACACCCAGATCCACTGGCAGAGGAGGTGGCACTGGTCTCCTGCTCTCTCCCAAATGGAGCTTTTCCCTCTTCAAGCTACCTAACTTCACTCCTTCCACCTTTGAATTCCATGCCGTCACAGTAACCCATCCTATACAATTAACCATTGTTGTTCTCTACCGTCCACCAGGCGCCTTGTGGGACTTCTTGGAGGAATTAGATAATCTCCTCTCACACATCCCTGAAACTGGCCCTCCCGCTAAACTTCTCGGAGACTTCAACCTCCAGACAGGGAAGATAGACAAACTAACATCTCTGTTAACCGCCTTTGCTTTCTCACTGTCTCCATCCCCACCAACTCATAAAGCTGGCAATGTCCTTGATCTCATATTCTCAAGGAACTGCACTACTTCTAACCTCTCTGTAAACCCGCTCCACACATCCGATCACTTCTTCATTTCATTCTCTCTACCCCTTTCCAAACATAACGAACTAATCTCTTCTCATCCTGCACCTGTCCGCCGTAACCTTCGTTCCTTTCCCCCTCTACCTTTGCCTCATTGGTGCTCTCAGCCCTCCCTTCCTCTGACTCGTTCCAACTCCTACTTCCAAACTCTGCTGCAGAAACTCTCCTCTCTACTCTCTCATCCTCTCTGGACTCTCTCTGTCCTCTCACATCTCAGCAGGCTCGTCAGTCCCCTCCTGCTCCCTGGCTAAATGACGCACTGCGTGCTAATAGAACCGTCCTTAGGGCAGCAGAAACGGTGGAAATCCAAACACCGTGACGACCTCCTAACCTATCAGGCTCTCCTCTCCTCTTTCTCTGCTTCCATCTCTCAGGCAAAAAGCACATTCTTTCAAGATAAGATCCAATCTTCCTATTCCAATCCCAAAAAACTATTTTCCATCTTCTCCTCCCTCCTGGACCCCCCCAAAGCCCCTTCCCCCTCCTCCCTTCTGTCAAGCGACTTTGTTAACCACTTTGAAAAAAAGGTTGATGATATTCGCTCTTCTTTTTCTGACTCACCTTTACTCACCACTGGGTCACCAGACCCTCCTTTCACCCACACACTGACCTCCTTTTCCCCTCTCTCTCCAAGTGAGGTTCTTACCCTCATTACCTCTGCCCGCCCTACCACCTGTCCTCTGGACCCTATCCCTTCAAACCTCCTTCAGACTATTGCTCCTGATATTCTACCGTTTCTCACCCATTTCATCAACACTTCTCTAACTTCTGGTCACTTTCCAAACAGTCTCAAGGAGGCAAGAGTAAACCCTCTCCTAAAGAAACCCACTCTCAACCTGTCTGATGTTATAAACTACAGGCCTGTCTCTCTCCTCCCGTTCCTGTCTAAAACACTTGAACGGGCTGTCTTTAAACAACTCTCCTGTTATCTCCATCAGAACAACCTTCTGGATCCGCACCAGTCTGGTTTCAAGGCAGGTCACTCCACAGAAACTGCCCTCCTTGCTGTCACTGAGGAACTGCACACTGCTAAAGCAGCCTACCTCTCCTCTGTCATCATCCTGTTGGACCTGTCTGCTGCATTCGACACAGTGAACCATCAGATCCTCCTTCGCACTCTCCAAGAACTTGGAGTTTCAGGCTCTGCACTTTCCCTCATCACCTCATACCTCAAAGACTGCACCTAGAGGGTTACTTGGAGAGGGTCGGAGTCCGACCCTCGTCAATTAACTACAGGGGTCCCTCAGGGCTCTGTTCTTGGTCCCCTCCTCTTCTCTTTGTACACAAAATTGCTCGGATCTGTCATTAGCCTGCATGGTTTTTCATACCACTGCTACGCTGACGACACCCAATTAATTCTGTCCTTTCCCCGCTCAGAGACCCAGGTCGTTGCACGCATCTCTGCTTGTCTAGCTGACATCTCTCAGTGGATGTCTGCTCATCACCTCAAGCTCAACCTTGACAAGACTGAACTGCTTTTCCTTCCGGGAAAAGATTGTCCCACTCTTGACCTAACAATCAACATCGGCACCTCTGTTGTTTCCCCGACTCAGACTGCAAGGAATCTGGGAGTGATCCTAGATAACAACCTGTCCTTCACTACAAACATAGCTGCTACAACCCGCTGCTCCAGATACACGCTTTACAACATCAGGAAGATTCGTCCCCAGCTGACCCAGAAAGCAACGCAGGTTCTGGTCCAGGCTCTCGTCATCTCACGCCTAGACTACTGCAACTCCCTCCTGGCTGGTCTACCTGCATGTGCCATCCGACCTCTGCAGCTCATCCAGAATGCAGCGGCTCGTCTGGTCTTCAACCTTCCTAAATTCTCCCACACCACGCCACTCCTCCACTCCCTCCACTGGCTTCCGGTAACTGCTAGAATCCACTTCAAGACAATGGTACTTGCGTACCATGCTGCGAATGGATCTGGCCCTTCCTACATCCAGGACATGGTTAAACCGTACACCTCAGCACGTGCACTCCGCTCTGCATCAACCAAACGGCTCGCTGCACCCTAGCTGTCAAGGGGACCCAAGTTCCCATCAGCAAAAACACGTGGGTTTGCTATCCTGGCTCCAAAATGGTGGAATGAGCTCCCCATTGACATCAGGACAGCAGATAGCTTACACACCTTCCGGCGCAGACTGAAAACTCATCTCTTTCGACTCCACTTCGAGCAATAGACTTAAACTATTAAGAAAGCACTTGTATACTACTAAAAGATTGGCTTACCTAAAGCCTGTTGAGTAGCACTTGAAATGTGTTTGCTCTATGAAACCTAATGTACTTATATGAGTCTGTTTTCTTGAAGTTTGTATTTTGTTGGTCGAACACACTTATTGTAAGTCGCTTTGGATAAAAGCGTCAGCTAAATGCAATGTAATGTAATGTAGTTGTGCTACACATATACAATTATCTAAATCATTCCACACAGGCACAAAGGGAAGCCCAAACATAACTCACAGCAGCAGCAGCACAGAGAAATGTCTCATGCTCTTGAATAAACTGGCTAATTTACACATTTACCATTCACTGTGCATGTCTCTCATAGACGGCCCAGAAAGAGAGGTGGTAAGTTAGACAAAATAGATAGAAAAATAGAAATGAATAGAACATGTGATTTCTAGAGTAGGGATGGGTATCGTTAAGGTTTTAACTGTACTACTACTACTATCGATATCGCTTATCGATCCGGTCTTTTAGCGGTACTCTTATCGGTTATTCGAAGAAAAAAAAGAAGAAAAAGTTAAATGAACTAAACAAAATTGTAAACAAAATCAACATTGCTTTTTATTTAAAGGTCACCCATCATGATATTTTTAGGCAATAGCATAGGTCTCAGATATATAAAAAAATATAAAAAACATGTCTATGAAGTGTTTTGGTCAACAACAAAAAAACAGATCACCCATTCTAGCCATGCCTCATGTTACGACCCGCTCCCCTCCACTAGGGGTCTCTGCCTTTGGGTTCTGCTGGCTTGCTCTTGTTTGTGTTTCAGGTGATCAACCTGATGAGTCACACCTGGGCTTTCAACATAAAAGGCCAACACCAACCCATACTGCCCTCTCACTCTTCTGTTGGACACGGCCGCGTCTTTGTTTCTGCACATTTTCACACACCCATATACGCAATAGTTACTGATGACTGACTTCCACATTTGCTTAGGTTTCTTTGAAGTCCTTTGGTTTTTGTTATAGTAAATAAATATCCTTTTCGTTACACTTAACTTGTCTGGTCTCCCATCTTTGTTGCAGCCTAAGAGCCAGCCTTTTTTTTAAACCGAAAAATAAATAAATAAGAGGGGGCGGAGCTTATGCCGGCTCATGCATTACATTACATTACATTGCATTTAGCTGACGCTTTTATCCAAAGCGACTTACAATAAGTACATTCGACCAGGAAGATACAACCTTGAAGAAAACAGAATCATATAAGTACATCAGGTATCATAGAGCCAAACATTTCAAGTGCTACTCAACTGGCTATAGATAAGCCAGTCCTTTATTAGTATATAAGTGCCTTGTTAGTAATTCTATCGCTCGAAGTGGAGTCGAAAGAGATGAGTTTTAAGTCTGCGCCGGAAGATGTGCAGGACAGATACTATCTAAAATGCTACGGTGATGAAGCGCATCAAGGATTAGATCAAGGATTATTTCTGAAACAGTATGGAGCTCAAAGGCTTTCTCTCTTGCCGGTAGGGTTGGGTATCGTTTGAATTTCCACGATTCTGATTCCGATTCTACTTTTCGATTCCGGTTCTTAACGGTTCTCAATTCCGATTCTTTGAGGGGCAGGGTAAACAAATTATACATGCTTCTTCTACCAAAAAAATTACATTTATTCAAGAAACTTTTACACAGGTTAGTTTACATTAATCAGTCTGTTTAAATTCACTGCTATGTAACTGTAACCTGAGAACCACTGAAGCTACAACATTGCAACAGTCCAACTTTTAAAGAACAGTTCTTGTTGAGAAAAACAAGCATATCTGCCTTCGCAGGCATACCTGGAAGAAATGTTTGAACATTTTAAAGTAAAATGCATCTGGTGCACTTTAAGCAGAATTACTAGAGACTAGATCTAGGGGGTACAACTCTAAACACCCATATGAAAAAGATCGGTTTACATTTTAATAATTAAATAAGTATGTGAACATAACCAATAACCTACCATAGCCAATAACAAATACATGTAACGTATTTTATTTTACTATTTTATTTATGCATATTTTTTATCTCCAGTTTAAAACGATATGTCTGGTTTACTGTCCTATAGTATACATTGGAATGATTTCAAACCTGTTTTATCCCAATAATTATAAAGGAGTGCCTTGGAAATATGTGTTTACATAAATTGTGATCAAAACGTTTGAGACCCACTGAGATAACTTAGACTAAAGTGAACTATCTAAACACTCAGAGTCCTTTACCTCACTGAGCTGTAGTTATCAGCCTCAGTCTGACTGGAGAGGACTCTCCCTCCACATCATTGTAGAAACATCTTATTCTTCCGTTAGAGCAACTAGCACCAGATGCTAATAACAACAGCGCTGGTACCGGTGCACCCTCGCTCGCTTCCACGCTCACTCGCACTTTGGCTGTGAGCTGCGGGTGCCAGATAAGCCAACATCCCCCATTTTCATCACTTACAGCGCCCATCGTACAGGGCAAATTAAAAGTGTAACCGGGATGAAAATGGTGTTACATTTACTTAATTATGAATGGTGTTACATCAAGCCGAAAATTAGGATGAGACCCAACGGTCAAAACATTTTTTTTTCTTCCCAGAGCCGTCAGCGCAGCACCTCCACAGATCTGGCGCCCTAGGCGAACATGGTTACGCTGTAGGAAGTGTAGGTACTACATTTCCCGCCCCGCCGCAGTCATACAGTAGGCTACGGAGAGCGGCGAGAAACATTTCCTCAGGCATCGAAAAGCGGAACCGAAATTCACATTTCTAAATGATGCCGTTGGAATCTAAATGTTGGAACCGGTTCCGAACAGGAACCGGTTCTCGGTACCCAACCCTACTTGTCGGTTGTACCACAAGGTGAGTTCCTTTTTATTTCCTGCTTCTTCACACACATGCTCTCTCCAGTACAGGTTAGCTCTGAGTGTTAGCGATGCTAATGTAAACACAATATGACCATATTACTTCCAAAACAGTCGGGCATTGTTTCTGATAGCAACGTTTCTGATGGTGTTGTGGGTCCGCCGCCGATATTACGTCATATCGGCCGCAAATCTGGATCAGCTCCGTTGTATCCCCGTTTTTAGAGATTTGGGTACGGAGGAAAAGAGAGAGGGTTTTATTTTCTGACGCTGCGTGGGTTCCCTGACACACCGGGGACACATTTATGTATAAAATACATCGAAAAGTGCATTTTGCATGATAGGTCCCCTTTAAATTAAATAAGTATTATAAACAGTCTTTTAACAAATCGTATTAAATAATCTGATGACAGAACTCTAAACAGAATAACTGAAACATTAACAAAATAAATAAATCAGTTACCTCTAATCATTAACCCATGTTTGTATAATTTAGTTTACTCTGTGTGTTGCTGCTAGCATACATAATACCTGACGTGGAAAAGTTACTCGATAAAAAGACCAATAGCGCCGGAGCTTAACGGTACCAAGGTCTTTAATAATTCTGCCCCGGGGCCCCTTTAATACCGGGGCGCGGTACCCATCCTTAGTCTAGAGGACATGTGCCCCATGTTTGCCTGCACTTTGCATACATGTGATGTTAAGGTTGATTTTGTGCGGCATAGTGTGGTATATGTCAAATGTAATGTCGTTATCCAATGTTTTAACAACCTATAATATGTTCTTCTGTTGGCGACAACTTGTTACGCAACACAGATCATTCCAACAGCTATAGTAAAAAAAAAGCTGAGTAATTCAATGTGTGAAGTATGTCTCTTCACTTCCCACCAGTTCAAAGCCACATCTGCACATAAATGAATGACACATGTTTCTCACCTGTTGTCGGATGGAAGAAGGGAAAGCAGAGCCAGAGAGGACAGCTTCCTCCTCTCTGGCTGAGTGATGTTGTCCATGCGGTCGACCCACATCTCTATCACACTGCCAAACAACTCGTCCATCTGATGAGGAGAGTGGGGGAACGGAAGTGGAGACACAAATAGAGGACATCAATTAAATATACAAAGAGTTTAAGAAAGAGTCTTATAAAAAGAGACCGACAACCTAATATACAGTGTACCGATAGATATTATTTATATATTTAAATATGGGTCTACTGTTTACATAAAAGTGAACAAAGTCAAAACACGAGTGTGTGATGAAGAGACAACTCTTGATCCTTCATTTATTTAGATAAAGGCAGAATGTTAAAGGCACCCTGAGGCCATTTTGTGATATTGGGCTGTATAAATAAAAATGTCTACAAAACAAGGAAAAGCCAATGTTGCTCAGAGAAAAACAATATGTCAGGGTTTCACGGTGAATGGATGACCTCTCAAAACGAGATGTTCTGAACCGGTTCCCACTTTCAATTCCTTGGCTCATTACGTTGGCCTCGTTCAGAGTTATCCCCTTTTAACGGGCACTTTGCATGTTGTGTCTTCAAATATTCACAGAGACTTATGCTGAGGAGACAGAAACGAAGTGTGAACATCGAATCTCACCTTCTGGCTGCGATCCGAGGCCATTTGAGTGAGCAAAGAGGAGAAGAAGCTGGAGTTCTGGAGCAGGACGCGACCCATAATTCCTAGGTAGGTGGACATCACCACAGGATATCTCTGTACAACACACACACACACACACACACACACACACAACGATGTATATACACAATCACTGATGTTCACGCAGAGACATAATGAGCAAATGATTTTACATAAAGTAAAGTTCATTAAGCATGATAAGGGGAAAGATGACGGGTCTACTGACACAGCAGAATCCTTGAAAGGCATCCTGTGACCCTTAACTGAGTCAAATGATCAATGAACACGACTATACAGTCTCCATAATAATTCATTTTTCAGTGGCACGAAAGGGCAAACTGAAAGTAGATGCTGGAGCAGGACACTTTATTTTTTTTAAAAAGTGTATTAGGATAAAATGTTAAAGTATTCAGTAAATTAGTGAATATGCCCCATAGGGATTATTAAACATATTTTCCACATTGTTCCATTTTTCATTATTCAAGTTCTGATAACTCACCTCACCGTCCACGATACCTCTAAAGACAGCTGGCAGCAGGGGCTGGAACATGTGGGCTCCCAGTATGGGGCTAACCTTTAAAGCTATCTCTACCACCTGCAGAGACACATGAACAGGGAGGATTAGAGACGGTACTCGGAGAGGAAAGTAAGGAAAGTAGCAAAGAGAAACAGAAGGGAGAACTTGGGCCAGAAAAGGAGTGTGCCAAAGGAGAGGCAGTGGGGGTCAGACAAAGGATGATATAAAGGCAGCAAAGTGTGGGAGGCCATGCAGGGCAAAAGGGAGTTAACGTGAGCTTCATTTTTCAAGAGATAATACAAGAGTGTATAAAAGCCTCCTTATAATTGAGGGTCTGACCTACAATGTGCAGCAAGGTCATTTCCTTAAGTTTTAGTTTCCCAAGAAATTTGCATGAGCATTTAAGGTGAAATAAAAAGAATAAGTACAGCAACAAAACAGTGCCACAATACGATAAGTAATGTGAAAATGTTGTATTTTTTAACCAAATGCATTAATAACGATATTTGCGGATATTGTAGGGTTTAATATTGGTGCTTTCATTAAACGTTTATAAATATAAATGATCATCAGTGGTAAAAATATAGTGGGTAAAAGTAGAACAGCAAACACATTCTGGTAAGTTCAGCTTCTAAAACAGGGAAGAAAACACTTCTGTCATATTATAATATCCAAAATATTAGATGATATCTATCTTATATCCAGATATTTACAGAACATTGATTGTTTGCACAGCATTACCTGCTATAAATCCTAACCTTCATGAAGCCCATAGTATTCTGAAAGGTTCATAAATGCATGAGCTTGACTTGAAAAACACCTCAGTCATATTTACATTTAGCCACAAAAACTATCTGAAAGGACAGGGACGGAATTCAGTTTCCCGATCATTATTCAGGGTAACTGAACATCATTAAGACAGACTAAAACAAAATGATGATGCAACACTTTAACATCACAATTTGCAAATGTAAGCCTCAAATGAGAATGTTTAACTGAAAGGTCGGCAAACACAGAAGCACAGGGACAGGCACTGAGAAGCTATTGTAAGAAATTAAAATCAATATTGAATGATGTAATTTAGCTTAAACACACAGTAAGCTTAAAACAGTTTTATTCTGAAAACATTTCCGGTTAAGTTTACTTTGAAAAGCTGTATTGAAAGGCGTTGCCGTTGTCAACAGTGACCGCTTCCGGTTTTACGTTAACAACAATTACAGCCGTTAAAATGCATTAAATAAAAAGTCATGAATGAGTGTATGAGGAGAAAAGGCATGTGGAGTTATACAATGAACACACTATGTCTAAATCCTCTGTTATGCGCGATATCGGACTTCGAAGAAAGAGGAGGGCGGACCCCCTACGTCACTGCCGCCATTGAAAGGAGGAGCCAAGAAAGAGATACGGGCTGAGGGAGAACGTGATCTCTGCCTCTTCCCACCGGACCAACTTCGAGACAACAGCTGTTGTCCCAATACCTCTCTGTTTGTTTTGAAACCATGCTACTTAATTAAAGTACCAATTTGAACCTTTTCAGAGACTCCATTAGCCTCTTATTTTAAACTTCCTCCTGGACACGAGAACAACGAACAGAAATCAACACTATATCGGTCTCTGTAAGTGTGTAAATGCATGTGGACTTTTCAAAGGAACACAGGCTTATTACTCTGATCCCCATGTTCTCAGGGAGGCTGTGTGTGGCGAGCTGCGGTGTGCACGCGGTGTGTAGGTTGACAGGTTTATTGTCTGCTGGCTCTCTCTCCATAGAACAAAGGATTAGCATGAGCCAGATGTGCCGTAATGCCGCTGAGCTTTACTAAGCTAAGCTAAAGCTCATTGGCATTCTGCATACTGAAGCGGTGGAAACAACATACAGTGAGGCAAAAAAGTATTTAGTCAGCCACCAATTGTGCAAGTTCTCCCACTTAAAAAGATGAGAGGCCTGTAATTTTCATCCTAGGTACACTTCAACTATGAGAGACAGAATGGGGGGAAAGAATCCAAGAAATCACATTGTAGGATTTTTAATGAATTAATTGGTAAATTCCTCGGTAAAATAAGTATTTGGTCACCTACAAACAAACAAGATTTCTGGCTCTCACAGACCTGTAACTTCTTCTTTAAGAGCCTCCTCTGTCCTCCACTCGTTAACTGTATTAATGGCACTTGTTTGAACTCGTTATCAGTATAAAAAACACCTGTCCACAACCTCAAACAGTCACACTCCAAACTCCACTATGGCCAAGACCAAAGACAGTAAAAAAGTTGAACTTAAGAAGGGAGGGTGAATAAAATAACCCTGAGGGAAGAGAGAGAACAAGAGAATCAACAGAAGTAATAAAGTTATGTGGAAGAGGGATAGTGTGAGGGTACCTTGAGCACTTGGACCTGTCCCTCATCTGTGATGTCTTTCAGCAGAGCGCAGAAAGCTCGACACAAGGATTCTGCATAGTTCTGAGGAAAAATATAGGCAAGGGGGAGTTTTACATTTTACGTGGATTAAATGTTTTACTTGATGTGGATTATATTGCAGTTTAAAAATATGTGTGTTTCTCACCTGTAAGAAGTCTGTGGCAGACAAATATAAGTAGGCATTAACGATCTGAAAGCAGGTTCGCATGTTCTCCGAGCTCATCTCTGAAAAGCAACATTAGATGTTAAAATGACCAATTAGACAAACAGGGTTTAATGTATGTGTTAAGGTAGGAATGGAAAATAATTATGGAAAGTCATGCATGTAAAATTATAGACAAACTGGATTGTGTACAACAAGCGTAACTACCGGGGTTAATCTCGTCCATAAAAATAACATCAAGGTTTGTCTTTACTCTGTAACAGGTGCTTTGATAATTTTGAGTGCTTCCGTATGTGCTCTTTCATGCTGAAAGGAACTTCAACCAACACAGAAAAAAGGTAAAAAAACACAAAGTGGTAATTTTAGAAAATGATTTGTGCCTTCAATTAAAAAATAAACAAGTGGCTGCTTATTTGCCAGCAATTAGAGGTTGTAAGAGAAGGTGAGAATCTACTAAAAATAACTGAAGCTTAATTGTTAAGCATGCTGTTGACTAATTGTAACAGCATGAAATCCTTTTTGTAACTTGTCTTGTTTGTCTGATCTTTGCCTTTTTATATATATATATATATATATATATATATACACATAAATGTGGGTGTGGTATGAGCAAGAGTGCATGAAGCTTGGGAGTAGGAAATGGGGAAGGGGCAGCTGAGCAAAAATATATTTTGCTGAACAAAAGGGGTTAAGGGAGAGAGGGAGAAGTTATGGTGTTTTGAGTCTGCTTCAGACCAGGACGAGAGAAAACAGGACACAGAAGAGAAGGCTGATCTAGTTTGCAAATAGAAAGCGTAGCTGATTAAAATAAGGAGGACATGAGCAGTATGAGACAGCTTAAATATACACCAGAACTAACATATAGACAGAAGGATATAAGCTTTGATACTAATATAAGCTGGCATGGTAACAGACCATAACACCAAGAATAGACTGTGGGTAATACGTGGACACACATAGGGCGAGAGGTCAGGAAGAGAGGAGAGGGGACTGAAAGACAGCTGATGGGCAGACAGGAACTAAGACGTTAACACACACATCTGCATGCCAACAGTCCAAACACAGACCGAGCATATAAACCAAGACTATCATCTGGGAAGTGGCCACGAAGGCTCTTTGAGTTTAATGAGGTTAGTTTTGAATACAAGGCTATGACGGCAATTATGTGGGTTATATGTTGGTGTCTAGGGCCCTGTTTAGATGTGTGTTGACTATCATCAGGCGGTGAGAGGTAATAATGAAGTTAATGATGCTTTCTATCTCATTCCAGCACTTGAATATGTTCTTTTGTAACCAGTCTGAAGCTCCGTGCCTGCCTTTACAGAACAAGGTCATTACCATTGTCTTTTTAAATGTGTGTTTGCCATATATATATTTTGTTGTATTGAAAATCTTGAAAATGAAATATATATATTTTTTTTTAAATGGAATGGGAGGAGAATCACAGTAACTGGTAAGTACTTAGAGGGCGTCCAGTCTAACCATGCCAGTGCAAACAGGTTAGAGTTGATGTTATCCCTAGGGCCCTGTTTAGATGTGTGTTGACTATCATCAGGCGGTGAGAGGTAATAATGAAGTTAATGATGCTTTCTATCTCATTCCAGCACTTGAATATGTTCTTTTGTAACCAGTCTGAAGCTCCGTGCCTGCCTTTACAGAACAAGGTCATTACCATTGTCTTTTTAAATGTGTGTTTGCCATATATATATTTTGTTGTATTGAAAATCTTGAAAATGAAATATATATATATTTTTTTTAAATGGAATGGGAGGAGAATCACAGTAACTGGTAAGTACTTAGAGGGCGTCCAGTCTAACCATGCCAGTGCAAACAGGTTAGAGTTGATGTTATCCCTAGGGCCCTGTTTAGATGTGTGTTGACTATCATCAGGCGGTGAGAGGTAATAATGAAGTTAATGATGCTTTCTATCTCATTCCAGCACTTGAATATGTTCTTTTGTAACCAGTCTGAAGCTCCGTGCCTGCCTTTACAGAACAAGGTCATTACCATTGTCTTTTTAAATGTGTGTTTGCCATATATATATTTTGTTGTATTGAAAATCTTGAAAATGAAATATATATATTTTTTTTTAAATGGAATGGGAGGAGAATCACAGTAACTGGTAAGTACTTAGAGGGCGTCCAGTCTAACCATGCCAGTGCAAACAGGTTAGAGTTGATGTTATCCCTAGCCATCTGCCAGCCACAGTGAGGTAATGAACATAATGTGTTCTAGCATCTGTTATGTGTGCAGATACATAATGTATTCCAGGGCCCTATTTTCAAATTCATTCAGCACACATAAATATTCAACACAGCCATCATAGCAGGGAGCAGCATTACGCTAAACACAGGCACTGTGCAGGCTGGTTAGGTGAGCTCAGATCAAGAGAGGACACTGATTGATTTTAAATCAGCTGCAAAGATGTATGCAAAAACAAGAATAAGTACAAACTACAAAGAGCCATGGTGTAAAATGTCAACGTGACATTAGATGTGCATTAAAGGAATTGTTCTGATGTTCCCGTTGTTATTGTGTGCAGTATATTGTAGCATGGGGCGACAGACAGGGAAGGATGATAGCTCCACTACAACCAATGCTTCCCTGTGGTCAGGTCAGGCCATTATCTTTCTAAAGAATAAAGCAAAGGCAACAGATTGTTTAACAGTGGGTGAACAAGGACACTGTGTCATCGGACAAGGAAGCATGACAGGTCCGCAGTAGTGGAACCAAATAGATCATCTTTTTTTGTTTTTGGTGCATTTTGTGACTGCAACTATTTCATCATACTAACTAAAAGGCTGCTTTATCAGTTTCTGTAGTACATGGAGGAATCTACAATGCTGTCCTTATTTTTATATTATAAGTGACCTTCAATGATATAAATCAGTAAAAACAAACCTATAAAATATGGATAGAAGATACCTGAGACTTCACCGTTGAGCAATCGAGCAATTACTACAACTTTAATACCTGCCAATCATGCAAATTATTATGCACTGCAACAAGAAAAAAAGGACGTGTTTATTTATGCGAACAAACACTCGCCTTTAGGGGAACACAACCTTGAGAAAGGGCAGTAAATAGTAAAGCACTCAGAGAGCAGCGATATCTGAGCCGTGTCAAACTGTTATGTAGACTACACTCAAACAACACTGAAAAACCCACAATACTCAGTCAACACAAAGGGTTGTGCACTTATTATAAACTAATCAGTAAATAACAATAATTGACATACTACATTACATTTAGCTGACGCTTTTATCCAAAGCGACTTACAATAAGTACATTCGACCAGGAAGACACAACCTTGAAGAAAACAGAATCATATAAGTACATCAGGTATCATAGAGCCAAACATTTCAAGTGCTACTCAACTGGCTTTAGATAAGCCAGTCCTTTATTAGTATATAAGTGCCTTGTTAGTAATTCTATCGCTCGAAGTGGAGTCGAAAGAGATGAGTTTTCAGTCTGCGCCGGGAAGATGTGCAGGCTATCTGCTGTCCTGATGTCAATGGGGAGCTCATTCCACATTTTGGAGCCAGGATAGCAAACCCACGTGTTTGTAGCATACTACAAATATAATTGCCATATTTGTGCAGATTTAAACAAGCTCTTAGGCTTGATATCAAAGTAATAATGGTTGTGGGAAGCAAGTCTCACATCTTCATATCACAAAGTATGGAAGCTAAACACATTAGTCATCATACTGAGCCAGACCGTGTACTGAAACAAATTGCGATTCAACGACAGGAAGAAGGCTTTAAACCTCTGGTGCTGGTGACATATGCCTGAACAGCTCTAAAAGCAGCCCTCCAGCAACAGCTGATCAACCACTTAAATCATTGCTTTGAGCTCAGACGCCACCAGTATGACTCCACAGGCGCAGGATGATACAAATATGTAAGGGACCGTTTATGAGCGAGATACAAGACGCACATATTGAAGGCAACTCCAGATTAGATAGCAGGGAACCATAAACCTGGACTGACACATTTAACAAAAGGTTATATCTGGAGTGAAGTGTAACCCCAGGAGGAAGAGTCCTAGGACAAATCCTGAGACAACGAATGCCTGGTGCTGTCGATGAAAAGAAGCTATTGTCTGTTACATACAATACTGCACCAGCTTACACTAAATCCCTATTTTTCTGGGTAGAAAATAGGGCTTTATACCCAAGAGGGTAAAAAACAAGTGTGGGGATGATTGTCATCCTAAGCATCAGTAAAATCATAAACTTATTTTATGGTTGGTTTATTTCAGTTGGAAAAATGTTTGCCTCAACTCCGTGAGAGCTGAAGGCGAATGCTGCCCTAGTTTTAGGAGTCTTTGGGTATTTTTTCACTTAATCTCACATGTATTTTTACAGATATTTGACTTTTTCTTACTTAGTTTACTATATTCTCTTCTAAAAGATTATATTGCAGGTGTAATTAGTTGTAAACACTTAAATAATAATGCAATCTGACTACTTTTGTTGGTAACTCAATAGGGCACGTTGAAGTGCGGCCGCGGCTTTAGTTTTATTGGATAGGATTGGATTATATTGAAAAATATGTTATAGTTTGTTCTTCCATGCAATGTAATAGAAAATAGACACAAATTAAGAAACCTTTTATCAATTGTGTTCTTAAAGACCGACCACACACACACACACACACACACACACACACACACACACACACACACACACACACACACACACACACACACACACACACACACACACACACACACACACACAACACACACACACACACACACACACACACACACACACACACACACACACACACACACACACACACACACACACCTATAATCAAATAGTCACAAAAACATGTGC
>CADEHL010001172.1:12009078-12089899 GCA_902827135.1 Harpagifer antarcticus
AGACAGAGAGAGAGCAGGTAGAAGAGAACGTTAAATGAGAGGAGAAGAGAGGAAGTGCAAATAATAAAACAGAACATAAGGGAAGTACAGATGATAGAGATTAGGTGGCAAAAGAAAATGGGAGGAGTAGCACAACAGGACAAATTACAGAGAGTGAGCTAAGAGGAAAACATGGGTATCACAAAGGAGGAAAAATAATGCATAGTTAAGTGAGTGTAGAAGAAAAAAGTGAAAAAGAAAGCAAAAGCTATTTGCGTGGTTTGGCTCAGATAAAAGAAATGTCAAGACATCTTAAATGTGACCTGCTCTATCGAAGTCAGTCGCATTGACCCGAAGACACATTTTGAGTTGTGTACACTGTTGGAAAGAGGATATTCCTAGCTTTCTAATGATATCAGGATTGTTTTTGTACTCCAAATATTAAGCGAAATATGTCACATTATATAGTGACTGTCACCGAGTCATCATTTTGAGAAAAAGGCCTTCAAAGTTTTCTCTTCTCTGGAATCCATCGATCTGATTGATTATTAGTGGAGCAAATGATCAAAATACTACGGAGGGAAGATATTTTTGTTTGGAGGGGAAGCGCGAGTGTGTGTGTATACGTGTGTGTGTGTTTGTGTAATTTTGCGTTTGTGTGTATTGTGTTTGTTTCCCGGGGAAAACACTCACGAGAAACACCGGCTGTTGTTATGCTTGCTGTGACGTTAAGTTACTCCGTTCTCCATTTGTAATTATGCCGAAGCTTCAAAGTTGTATTTATCTTCTGAATTTGCCGAAACAAGTTTAATATTCCTAAAGCCAAGACTTTGTTTAATTGAAATCAGATGAAAACAAACTGTAACGGACCCTGTCGTGTTATCTATGATTACTATACTCTTACATTCATAATGTCAGCCGGAGGGAGAGGGGGCGGTGCTGCGGAAGAGCAGATTGCGAGTAAGAGGTGCCTGTCTTCGTCCCTTTACAAGCTTCAAAAATGTATTTATCGTATGATTTTGGAAATAAAAGTTTCATATTCTGAAATCCAAGACTTTGTTTGTTTAAAATCAAACAAAACACCCGAACCCCGAAAAAAAATTTTTTTACGTAAATCCACATTTATTTCGATAGAGCGGGTCACAAATAAATGTGATGGTTGATAAATCAGTGAGTATTCTGACACAATGTAGACAGGAGACAGGACAGAGACATACGACTGTGTGCTATATGTTAAGCAGGGATGATGGGACAGTAATAAAAGGTAACCCTGGAAAATTATTTTCTAATAAACCAAACCTTTTGCACTCTTTGCAGGCTTAATGCATTTGCAAAATAAAGTGTTTTGCAGTAGAATCTAGAGAGAAAATAATTTGAAATGGCATGTGATTCAACAATAACATGAAAGCAGGATTGTGAGGAACATTAATTATCACAGCTTCATCACCCACCGAGAGTGGTTGTCTGTGAATATGCAAATTATTCTGAAACAGAGTTCATAGTGAGCCCATTTACCACTATTTTGTTTGGCAAAGTGTTTGCAGCTTGGCTGCTACTTATGAACTCAACATGACTTGGACAGTGAATGAGGATGACAATGAAAGTAAATTAAGCAACACAGAAGAGTATGTATGGATGGGTTGTCTGTGCGTCAGTGTGTAATGACAAGTAAGGGAGGAAGTGATGTCGACAAGTTTGTCATTTACGCCTGCATCAGGGAGTTTTTTCTATAACTCATACATGTGAAGTGTATTGTGTATGCTTGTCCGTACCAAAGCTCTAGTCCATCCTCCAGCAGATAAACATGTGGCGGCTGGGAAACATCGGTGCTCAGCTGGATGACAGGAAGAAGGAAGGGGTACAGGTTCTTACACTCAGCACTGAGGCCCTGCGAGAACACATAGAAACAGAAAATCAATACTAAATTAGGGAAACCTGACAAAGACAGCAGAAAGGGGCCTTTAAGAAGGGGATTGTATGTGCTTTAGCTTATTGGGTGTTCTTAGCCGACCATCTGATAAGAGAAGAGAACAATAGACTAATAGAAAAGTTCACCATTCCCATGGTCTGGCTTCCCAGCATGCATCCCTTCTAAGAACACGGTATCGCTCAGCCCAGTGGTTCCCTGCAGGGGGTACGTGAGATTTATTTTATGTTAATGAAAACTAAAAAACATAATTAATGCATTTAAACAAATTACTAATAGTAGATTAACTACTTTATTCAAAAGTTTAAAGTAATTCTGGATAATAAAATGGGAAAAATAAACGGGGTGCTCTCTTTTCCTCTCCCTCTCCTGACAGCCCCTCAGTCTCGTGCAGCTTGCTGAACCTGTAATAAGTGACCCGACAGTAAAGAATACATATATTTATAACTAGTTTAGCTAGTTCCAGAGTAGATAAACTAGCTAAGTGTGTTAGGTCTAACTCTTAGTGTATTTTGCTCTGCTCAACGGTCCGTCACAGCCAGGGGCGGCGCCAGGGGGGAGCTAGGGGGTGCTGAAGCACCCCCCAGGATTGCCAAAGCACCCCCTAAGCACCCCCAAGAAATATGTGTTTTTTCGAAAATTATTATTATTATCTTTTATTAAATTAGAAAAATTATTGATTACATCAATGCAAATGTGAAACAAACAAATGTTTGACCAAAAACATAAAGCCAACACAGGTGATATGATTAGGCCAATGGCCAGCACCCATTCGATTTTTGACCTACCCATAGGCTAAATTACTTTGTGACACTTGAGTGACTTCCTGTTAGCTAGAGCGCCAAATGATTTGCTAACAGCAAAGTGAAAAAATTATCGTTTTTTAGTCCTTAAACGTCCACGTGTGGACACTCAATCAAAACCACCTGAAAGCGAGAGGGATTCTGCACATAATAGGCATCGTGAGTACAAGTAGCTTACTTCTGGGTCTCTGTGTTTCATTCAAGCTCTGCTCTGTGTGTGTGTGTGGCGGTGGCCCGAGCCATTTTGTTTGTGTGCGCGAGCGAGAGAGAGAAGCTCGCGCACCGGTGGGTATCTACCGGAGATCGTTGTGGTTAGCATCTGGTGCTAGCTAGCCAAGCTAACGGGTATAAGGAGCTTTTTCAACAACAAGGTGGAGGGAGAACTCTCTCCTGTCAGACGGAGAGTCTCAGGTAACCTCAGCTCAGGTGAAGTAAAGGGCTCTCAGTGTTTAGATAGTTAACTTTAGTCTAGTTATCTCAGTGGGTCTCAAACGGTTTGTTTTAAAAGGGGAATGATTTGTAAAATGTCTACAAAGAAATAGAAAATATGTTTACAGTTCTGTTTCATATGGGTGATGAGAGATGTATCCATATCTCTTAATGTTGCTCTCAAAGTGCACCAGATTGATGCTTTTAACTTCAATATTTAAAAAAAATCTTCCCGGGGAAACATGCCCCCGGAACCCACGAGAGGAGGTGAGGACCCTCCTAGAGGACGTGAGGTCCACTCCCCACTTGTAAAAATAGCACTTTACCCCTGCTTACACCTATATGCCGTGAGCTGATTACCGAGCCTTCATTGTTACAGTCGTGGGTGCACTGTGTGTGTGTGGGAGTGTTGCAGTAGAAAATTCAACTGTAGCGCTGGTGTATTCATGGGAAACCCTTAATGTTTGAGCACCCTCTATGAAACGTCAAGCTACCCCGCAGCACCCCCTAGAGAAAATCTCTGGCGCCGCCACTGGTCACAGCGGGGGAGCTTTGATCCGGAAGAGCTGCGTATTCTCCGTCAGCAGCAGCTGATCTGATCTCTGATCTCTCTCTCTCGCGTCCGGTTAGACTTCACTCGCGTTTATGTCCAAATCTATCAGATCTAGCTAGTTCTAGCTAATGATATGACTGCCTGCTTATCAAAGGACATAAACAATAAGCGTTGCTTAGCAACAGCGTGTGGCCGCAATGTATAGCGCAGCATTATTCATATGTTTATATGAGGGGTCAAAATCCCGTGCTCATATATTTTTTCTCTTCATTCCCCACGCCCCAATTTTAGGAAAAGTAACGAAGTTTGAGCAGTGTGGGTTTTATATTAACAGTTACACATATTTCAAAACGCAAAGTGTAATAACTGCAGTTTGCCTCCCTGTCAAAATGCCAAAGATCCTCAGTGAAGCACAAGCCCATGTTTCTCACAACATTTTAAGTACAACTTATTAAAAAGATCAGTTCAATGCAACTAATGTCGTCTTAGTGGTATTGCATGATGTTAAAATTGGTTTGCCATGAATTTAGTGATGGATTGTAAAGCATTTAAGTGTTTCTCAGTTACAATGTTGTTGTTTTAATACATCAGACTCTGATGGTGCAGCACTGTGCTGTACCTCTTTATATACTGTTTTTTCAAAGGGGGTACATTATTGAAAAAAGTTTGAGAACCACTGGCTTAGCCACACTACCGCTGCAAGGGTTATTCTTACAATATACAAGATTTATGTATGTAAGCACGCTATAGGCATGTGCACTGTTCCCACTTTAAATAACAAGAACAAATGTATAGTGTTTTTTTTGTTCTTATGTCTATGCAATAAACATGCCTTAAAGTACAAGAGGTGATGAGGGAATTTGCATGTTCATTGTATGGCTCTTTTAAAACGTGGGCCCCATTTACTTTAATTGGTTGAAAAACCAATTAATTATTCTAATGTATTGGATAAATCGGTTTGATACACAGGGAACAGGTATTGGACATGTGGCTATAATATAAGATGATGACGGTGTGAAGAGGCAGCCGAGCAGTATGTCATCTTAACCTCTACTGCGCCACACGGCTCTAATCCCTCACAGGAACACGGTCAAGGACAGTGTAGCTGGGTTGAATTGAACTCTCGAAAAAAAGAAAAAAGTGATTTTGTCCACTTCTTGTATTATTATCTAGGTATTATTTATCAAATCAAGTTTTATTTATATAGCACATTTATAAACGATTTTTGATCGAGCCAAAGTGCTGTACATATAATAAAAAGAGATACTTTACAGCTAATACAATAGCACAGATTGTTCAGAATATCAGTATGAGAAAAAACGAAGAATGATGGAATTTACCTTCATGATTAAAGATGTTTTACTTATACATTCAAATTACAGACATGATGACCTTTGCATTCATAGTTTTCAATAAACCAGTTATTTTCTGAACAAACAGTGCAAAGAATACTTTTGTTCCTTTGTCAGCACTACATTAAACTCTACATTAGTGTTTAGTTACACGATTGGGTGATCCAAACCCTTTTAGCTGTAAACCGTAAGTATCTCCCACAGCTTGCCAGATGTGTGCTTATGTTAATATTTGAAAGGAAGAGTGTCTCTTATCACTCAGCGTTCAATCTCCCACTGTGAAGTAATGCTGCGACAGCCACATGGGGGTTCAAATATTTCTGCAGGCTATGACAGGCTGCTTCTAGACTAATTCTTCTTAAGTTCACCAAGTTTTTGCTGATAAACTATTATACAAGTCTGAACACAATTTAAACAAATGTTCACATTGCATCTGCCGCTACATGCTGCTAACATAAAATAAAAAATAAACTGAGGGTTTGGACATACTTTTGAATCTAAGGTTCAAATCTTATATCTGCTTGTTGAATGAGAAATTGGATCTGATAATGATAAAGCAGCAAATACAGACTTGCCCAGCTTGCCTTCCTAGCCACGTTTACATTTTTGGCAGGCAAGGGAAAGGGAAACAAAAAAAAAAAATGGTGGTGCCACAGTAACCCAGCTGTTATGGGAAATACACCGGACCCAGATCTCTCTATCCAACAGTTCGGTAGTAAGCCTCAGCAAAATGTGGCCAGACAAATACATCCACAATTATTCAGATCCACTAGACAGCACCAACTGTTGAACCTGGTAATTCCACTCACAATCAACACATCCATCCATCCATCTTCTTCCGCTTATCCGTGGTCGGGTCGCGGGGGTAGCAGTTCCAGCAGAGAGCCCCAAACTTCCTTTTCCCTGGCGACATCAACCAGCTCTGACTGGGGGATCCCAAGGCGCTCCCAGGCCAGCGAAGAGATATAATCCCTCCACCTGGTCCTAGGTCTACCCCTTGGTCTCTTCCCAGCTGGACGTGCCTGGAACACCTCCCTAGGGAGGCGCCCAGGTGGCATCCTAACTAGGTGCCCGAACCACCTCAACTGGCTCCTTTCGACGCGAAGGAGGAGCGGCTCAACTCCGAGTCCCTCCCGGATGACCGAACTTCTCACCTTATCCCTAAGGGAGACACCAGCCACCCTGCGGAGAAAAACCCATCTCGGCCGCTTGTATCCGCGATCTCGTTCTTTCGGTCATGACCCATCCTTCATGACCATAGGTGAGGGTAGGAACGAAAATGGCCCGGTAGACAGAGAGCTTTGCCTTCTGGCTCAGCTCCCTTTTCGTCACAACGGTGCGGTAAAGCGACTGCAGTACCGCTCCCGCTGCTCCGATTCTCCGGCCCATCTCACGCTCCATTGTTCCCTCACTCGAGAACAAAACCCCGAGATACTTGAACTCCTTCACTTGGGGTAAGGACTCATTCCCTACTTGGAGTGGACAATCCATCGGTTTCCTGCTGAGAACCATGGCCTCAGATTTGGAGGTGCTGATCCTCATCCCAGCCGCTTCACACTCGGTTGCGAACCGATCCAGTGAGTGCTGAAGGTCGCAGACCGATGAAGCCATCAGAACCACATCATCTGCAAAAAGCAGTGGTGCAATCCTTAGCCCACCGAACTGCAGACCCCCCCCCCATGACTACGCCTCGAAATCCGATCCATGTATATTACAAACAGGATTGGTGACAAAGCACAGCCCTGGCGGAGGCCAACCCTCACCGGAAATGGGTCCGACTTACTGCCGAGGAGCCGGACACAGCTCTCGCTTTGGGAGTACAGAGATTGGATGGCCCTGAGTAGAGACCCCCTCACCCCATACTCCCGCAGCACCTCCCACAGTAACTCCCTGGGAACCCGGTCGTACGCCTTCTCCAAGTCCACAAAACACATGTAGACCGGATAAGCGTACTCCCAAGCCCCCTCCAGGATCCTTGCGAGAGTAAAAAGCTGATCCGTCGTTCCACGACCAGGACGGAATCCGCATTGTTCCTCCTCAATCTGAGGTTCGACAATCGGCCTGACCCTCCTTTCGAGTACCTTAGAGTAAACTTTCCCGGGGAGGCTGAGTAGTGTGATGCCTCTGTAATTGGCACACACCCTCTGGTCCCCCTTTTTAAAAAGGGGAACCACCACCCCGGTCTGCCACTCCTTCGGTACCGTTTCCGACTTCCACGCAATGTTGATGAGACGTGTCAACCAAGACAGTCCCTCAACACCCAGAGCCTTCAGCATTTCTGGGCGGATCTCATCCACCCCCGGGGCTTTGCCACTGTGGAGTTGTTTAACAACCTCAGTGACCTCCCCCCGGGAGATTGGTGTCGATCCCCCGTCATACTCCAGCTCTGCCTCTAACATAGAGGACGGAGTTGTCGGGTTCAGGAGTTCCTCAAAGTGCTCCTTCCAACGCCCTAACACTCCATCAGTTGAGGTCAACAACGTCCCATCCTTACTGTACACAGCTTGGATGGTTCCCTGTTTCCCCCTCCTGAGGTGTCGGACAGTTTTCCAGAACAACTTTGGTGCCGCCCGAAAGTCCTTTTCCATGTCCTCTCCGAACTTCTCCCACACCCGCTGCTTTGCCTCGGCCACGGCTGCGGCTGCTGCCCTTCGGGCCTGTCGGTCCCTTGCAACTGCCTCGGGAGTCCCCCGGGATAACAAATCCCTGAAGGCCTCCTTCTTCAGTCGGACGGCTTCCCTGACCACCGGTGTCCACCAGGAGGTTCGAGGGTTACCGCCCCTTGAGGCACCTAGGACCTTGAGACCACAGCTCCCCGCCGCGGCTTCGGCAATAGAGGCTTTGAACACCGACCACTCTGGTTCAATGTCCCCAACCTCCACAGGAATGCCCGAAAAGCTCTGCCGGAGGTGTGAGTTGAAGGCCTCCTGAACCTGGGCCTCCTCCAGACGTTCCCAGTTCACCCGAACTACACGTTTGGGCTTACCAGGTCTATCCAGAGGCTTCCCCTGCCACTCGACCCAACTCACCACCAGATGGTGATCAGTTGACAACTCCGCCCCTCTCTTTACCCGAGTGTCCAAAACATACGGCCTCAGGTCCGATGATACGATAACGAAATCGATCATGGACCTTCTGCCTAGGGTGCTCTGGTACCACGTACACTTATGAGCATCCCTATGTTCGAACATGGTGTTTGTTATGGCCAATCCATGACTAGCACAGAAGTCCAGTAACAAACCACCACTTCGGTTCAGATCAGGTGGGCCGTTCCTCCCAATCACTCCCCTCCAAGTGTCTCCATCATTGCCCACATGTGCGTTGAAGTCTCCCAGCAAGATTAAAGAGTCCCCTTCAGGAGCCCCATACAGGACTCTTTCCAGGGTCTCCAAGAAGGCCGTATACTCTGAACTGCTGTTGGGTGCATAAGCACACACAACAGTCAGAGTTTTCCCCCCCATAACCCGCAGGCGTAGGGAGGCAACCCTCTCGTCCACTGGGGTAGACTCCAACAACGAAGCACCCAACCGGGGACTTGTGAGTATCCCCACACCCGCCCGGCGCCTCACACCTTGAGCAACTCCGGAGAAGAATAGAGTCCAACCCCTATCCAGAAGTAAGGTTCCAGAGCCGACGCTGTGCGTAGAGGTGAGCCCAACCAGATCCAACTGGTACCGCTCCACCTCCCGCACAAGCTCCGACTCCTTCCCCCCCAGAGAGGTGACGTTCCACGTCCCCAAAGCCAGCTTCTGTCGCCCGGGTCTGGTCCGTCGAGACCCTCCGCTTTCACTGCCACCCTTCTGGCAGCGCACCCGACCCCATCGTTGTTTCCCGTAGGTGGTGGGCCCGCGGGATGGAGAAGCGGAGGTGTTGCCCACGTTGCCTTTTCGGGCTGGGCCCGGCCGGGCTCCGTGGCAAGCCCGGCCACCAGACGCTCGCCGACGAGTCCTCCTTCTGGGCCTGGCTCCAGAAAGGGACCCCGGGCTTCCTCCGGGCCGGGTATCCTCACTCCTTGTGTCGTCTTTCATGAGGTCTTTTTGAACCAATCTTAGTCTGGCCCCTTGCCTGAGACCAATTTGCCATGGGAGACCCTACCAGGAACACAAGGTTCCAGACAACACAGCCCCCAGGTTCATCAGGGCACACAAACCTCTCTACCACGGTAAGGTGCTGGTTCTTCAGAGAGGCAATCAACACAATGAAGTTTAAATTAAAGGAGCTATTCAAGCATTGGCACCAATCAATAAGTTAAACTCAGTAAAATTGCAATAGCTTTTTGTTACGGTTACGCTTATTTAAAAAGTTCGGTAAATTTGCTTTCCTCTTGTGATCATGGGAGAGATTAGAGCTGGGTTGCTGCGATACCATGGTGAGCTAGCCAAATGTAGGCTTATGATGCAGAAACATTGAAAATGGGGGTGCACCGTACCTTTACCAGGTGGATGAGAGTAGTGAGGATGGCACATCGTAGCATGTTGTGTTCTTCAGATTGCTTCCAGAGCAGGGGCAGGTACTGCACCAGACAGCCTACATACGGCCGGATCTAAAGGAGAATAACATGTAAGAAGCATAGCAGATACGAAAGTGAGACCATTTAAACCACTCATCAAACATATGATAGTCTCCTATAAATGATGCAGATGAAAAAAGTATTTTCTGGGAACAATGAAAACAACAGGTTTCTCTGTAAAGTGGTATGTACAGTGGGGCAAAAGAATATTTAGTCAGCCACCAATTGTGCAAGTTCTCCCACTTAAAAAGATGAGAGGCCTGTAATTTTCATCCTAGGTACACTTCAACTATGAGAGACAGAATGGGGGGGAAAGAATCCAGGAAATCACATTGTAGGATTTTTTAATGAATTCATTGGTAAATTCCTCGGTAAAATAAGTATTTGGTCATCTACAAACAAACAAGATTTCTGGCTCTCACAGACCTGTAACTTCTTCTTTAAGAGCCTCCTCTGTCCTCCACTTGTTAACTGTATTAATGGCACCTCTTTGAACTCGTTATCAGTATAAAAGACACCTGTCCACAACCTCAAACAGTCACACTCCAAACTCCACTATGGCCAAGACCAAAGAGCTGTCAAAGGACACCAGAAACAAAATTGTAGACCTGCACCAGGCTGGGAAGGCTGAATCTGCAATAGGTAAGCAGCTTGGTGTGAAGAAATCAACTGTGGGAGCAATTATTAGAAAATGGAAAACATACAAGACCACTGATAATCTCCCTCGATCTGGGGCTCCACGCAAGATCTCACACCATGGGGTCAAAATGATCACAAGAACGGTGAGCAAAAATCCCAGAACCACACGGGGGGACCTAGTCAATGACCTGCAGAGAGCTGGAACCAAAGTAACAAAGGCTACCATCAGTAACACACTACGCCGCCAGGGACTCAAATCCTGCAGTGCCAGACGTGTCCCCCTGCCTACATGTCCAGGCCCGTCTGAAGTTTGCTAGAGAGCATTTAGATGATCCAGAAGAGGATTGGGAGAATGTCATATGGTCAGATGAAACCAAAATAGAACTTTTTGGTAAAAACTAGACGTGTTTGGAGGAGAAAGAATGCTGAGTTGCATCCAAAGAACACCATACCTACTGTGAAACATGGGGGTGGAAACATCATGCTTTGGGGCTGTTTTTCTGCAAAGGGACCAGGACGACTGATCCGTGTAAAGGAAAGAATGAATGAGGCCATGTATCGTGAGATTTTGAGTGACAACCTCCTTCCATCAGCAAGGGCATTGAAGATGAAACGTGGCTGGGTCTTTCAGCATGACAATGATCCCAAACACACCGCCCGGGCAACAAAGAAGTGGCTTCGTAAGAAGCATTTCAAGGTCCTGGAGTGGCCTAGCCAGTCTCCAGATCTCAACCCCATAGAAAATCTTTGGAGGGAGTTGAAAGTCCGTGTTGCCCAGAGACAGCCCCAAAACATCACTGCTCTAGAGGAGATCTGCATGGAGGAATGGGCCAAAATACCAGCAACAGTGTGTGAAAACCTTGTGAAGACTTACAGAAAAACGTTTGACCTCTGTCATTGCCAACAAAGGGTATATAACAAAATATTGAGATGAACTTTTGTTATTGACCAAATACTTATTTTCCACCATAATTTTCAAATAAATTCTTTAAAAATAAGACATTGTGATTTCCTGGATTCTTTCCCCCCATTCTGTCTCTCATAGTTGAAGTGTACCTAGGATGACAATTACAGGCCTCTCTCATCTTTTTAAGTGGGAGAACTTGCACAATTGGTGGCTGACTAAATACTTTTTTGCCCCACTGTATATTGGTCAATTACAGAAACACACTTAGAAATAGCGATCAATTAGTATCGATGATGTTGTTTGACTGTTGTACAGTGCATCAGAAAGCATTTTGTGGGTTATGAGCAGTGTTGGGACTAACGCGTTACAAAGTAAACGCATTACTTTTTAAATTCAGTAACTCAGTTACCGTTACTACATGGTGCGTTACTGCGTTAGTTTTTTTATATAGTCAACAGCCAGGCGAACAGAGATGAGAACTGTACTTAAGTACAGTACTTGAGTAAATGTACTAAGATACTTCCTCCGTCACATGCGGAGACGGGCTGTGGGCGTGTTTGTGTTGTTTACTAACAAGACTATCATGGCGGCGGCGGAGCTCAAGTCTAGTTTCTCCACCTGGAGATATTCTCACTATTTCACTTTTGTCGAGCACAAAGAAAAGAAAGTTTCTGTTAAATGTAAGTTGTGTCCTGGCGGGTCAAAGAGCCTATCTACTGCCCAAACCAGTAATTCAAATCTCTTAAAACATCTGCAAAAACATGCTGGGACGAAGCTAGTAACTAACCGGCACAGACCCAGACTCATCCAACGCCACTCCACCTCCACCGAAGCAACAGCGGCTGGATTTTAACCAAGGGACTGCTATCCAGGGGAAAGTCGATAAAGCCATTGCACGGTATGTTGTAGAACACATGCAGGCTATTGCTACAGTGGAGTCACCCGTTTTCAGGGAGCTAGTTAGCATGATACCATGTCCGGGCGGCACACGGCATATGGGCATACTTGCCAACCCTCCCGATTTTCGCGGGAGACTCCCGATTTAATTACCCTCTCCCGGTTTCCTCCCAGGGTCATATTTCTCCCGATTTCTGACAAAATCAGATTCACTCAGGACTGTTCCACTCGGACTTTAATACAGGGTGAGGAAGATAGTAACAGAAAACAGAACAAGAATCGACAACTCTCCTCTGCTCACTCCTTTCCTGCCCACACATATGCTCCATCAAGGATAGTGCTACAAGCCGCAAGACAGTGCACTTACAACTATAATAAGCATGTTAATGTTAATCTAATACAGCTCCGGCGAACCCTGCTCCGGCGATCCCCCCCACGGTGGTTCTGGAAATGCTCCCGATTTCTGAGGTCTCAAGGTTGGCAAGTATGCATATGGGACGGAAAACTTTTTCCAACAACCTGGAGAAAGAATATACAAAAATGGAAAGCCAGCTAATATCGATGCAATCCAGATTGCATATAATGCATGTCAAGTTCCTCAACAGATTGTATTATTCTCCAATGCTATAACAGTACTGAAATGAAGGCTATAAGGGCATTAATGGGAGCCCTTTTTTTAAGTAACTAAAACGTTACTTTTCACAGTAACGCATTACTTTTTGGTGTAAGTAATCAGTAAAGTAACTGAGTTACTTTTGAAATGAAGTAACTAGTAATGGTAACTAGTTACTGGTTTTCAGTAACTAGCACAACACTGGTTATGAGTGAAGTCAAAAAGCTTGAGTCAAATGCTTTAATAATGCATTATAATTGTCTCCAAAGATGTGGCCTTCATAGAAAGTGTTACAAAAATCGGAATTGGACAAGAGGTACAAAAACTCAAGCACTTCAGTATACAGGACTAAAGACAAGTTAGCTACCGTTTCGTTCATGTAAGGCAGGGGTCGTCAACCTTTTTGATATGAAGTGCCATTTAAAAAAAAAAATTGTATCAGCGTGCCAACGAAGAATTAGCAACGGGGGGGGGGGGGGGGGGGGACGACAGAAGAACAGCTAAATAAATGCAACGGCCTCCCAAGAAGAGCTCGCCTCTCTCCAGTCATTTAAGCTAAAGTGGGTTATTGAACCTGAAGCTTGTTGCTTCTGCCCTCCTCGACTATGGTCTGGGAGCCGACAGGAAAGTTCAACACACAGATGGCGAGTCCGCCCCTTTGTAGCATATTATTTCGATGAGAGATGAGCAGATCGCCACTGGGCTTTCAACTAAATACACAGCCACGCAAAAACTGCGGCATTTGTACAGCTCCTTATGGCTACTGCAATTAGTGAAGTGCTTTCCTCTGTGGTGAAACGATCAGCACCACGGAGGAAAGCGGCAGAAAGTCACCTGGAGTTAAAGAGAGCGGGGCTGCGTTGCGTGCATGGCTTCCTTCTGCGGGTAACGGGGAGACGCGCTCTGGCGGCGGCCTCGTTCAGGATCCGAAAATACAATTTAAATATTTTTGCACACTTATTCCTAGTGTGCCACTGGTTACGGTGCCGCGTGCCCATGCTGGCACGCGTGCCAGGGGTTGCCGACCCCTGATGTAAGGCTTCTCCTCAAAGCTGTGTATGCCTGTTTTTTCTTGCAGTTAACTAGACACAACTCCCTTATCCTATACCTCAGTCAACCCTAATCAGCTGCTTCACAACATGCTGCAGTAGAATAGAGGTGTGGAAAAATATAGCATATTTTCTTCTTAGTATAACAGTGTAAATCAGAACTCAACGGAGGGGATCTCTTGATGCCTCAGTGTGCATGGAAGCCAATTTGGCTGACACATGATGCGTTTGTGGATCAATAATGATGTTCAGATTCTACTTCAGTATGCATTGTGAAGATTTACCAGCTTCACTCATTAAACTAAGTTAAGAACATCTTGAAACCACTTCCTCAGATGATCTTATAACAAAATACAGTCCACAACCTCCATAATGCAGGAAACAAGACAGGCAATGACTAAGTGCAAAGAGAGAAGAAAATCTTTTTAAGAAATGTAGAAACGAGCCAAAGACATTTTATTTAGCTGACATTTTTTATCCAACACAACAAACACTAATTAAGAAGAAGCAAGGAGAGAGAAGCTGAGCAGAGAGTGTGTCACTTTGAATGTTAACTGACACAAAGCAGATGAATTATCTTGTTTCCTCAGGTACCGCAAAGATGAACAATGCAATTTACCAAAATAAGTTTCTGCGATGGTCGACCTCTTGCTAATAAAATGAGTTTGACCTTTTAAATCAAGTTGATTTGTATTTAAACACTTGGTCGGTCACCAACTAGTTGTCGTCAGTCTCGACCCTGTGTGAAATTGGAAAATGTCATGGCACACTCTGTAATTCAGGTGCAGCTGCTGTGCAGCCAGCCAACTCTGAGGGCCCTTCTCACTTCTCTTATTTTTCATTTCCTCGCTCCTCGGTCTCGGTCTCACCGGAAGTTGATTTGTCTGCGCCATCTTGAGTAGCGTCCCAATGGCCTTATTTTTCCCGGAGGAGCGAGGAGCGATAATGGAGGAGCTATTACCGAGGAACCACCAGACCATCCTTCGATGAAATCCTCAGACACTCGCCCCGCCCCCTTACTGTGTATCGTTCACTGATTGGACGATTCAGTGCATGCACTGATCTGATGCTTCTTGACATGAGAGCAGTGAAGAAAATACATGAACCTCACGGGAGTCA
Organism: Harpagifer antarcticus; assembly: GCA_902827135.1. Classification (NCBI taxonomy): domain Eukaryota; kingdom Metazoa; phylum Chordata; class Actinopteri; order Perciformes; family Harpagiferidae; genus Harpagifer; species Harpagifer antarcticus. Next base: position 12,023,856 of record CADEHL010001172.1, read on the forward strand.
CTCCTCAGTCTATACCGTGTTTTGTTTCAATTAATGTATAATTTAGTTACAAATATGTGATATATCTGAACAACAAAGTGGTCAAAAATAATTTTCTTCATTTATTGGAAACATTTTCATGATCGCTTTTTTCGTTTATACATTTTAAGAATGGCGTTTATCTTTTTTGAGAATGAGTTCTTATTTTATTTAATGTATTTGGGTCTACAACAGATGATACAAATGTATATGTCAGTAAATGTGTACTAACAGAGGCGGGGGTGTGTGTGAAAATAACGGGGACAGAGCTGCTGTCAGACGATCAGCTGTGCAGCGTCATCACAAACGGACGTCGCTTCACGTGACGCTCCGGAGGAAAGGACGTCCCATTGCTCGTAAAACTCATTTCCCTGCTTCTCGTGGTTTCCTTGCATCTCTCCATGCTTCCCTGGTGGGAGGGACTAGTCGCAGGGAAACGACGCAAGTGAGGGACGCAAGGAATCCATTTAACCGAAGTGAGAAGGGCCCTGAGACATCCAACTTCACTTGCAGTGAATTACAGACTTCAAAAAGTTTTCCTGCCATTTTCCTGTGCCTGCTGACCTTTGTGTTCCCTGTCACTCTCTAAGTCCGGGCTGCAGACCCCATACTGGGAGGTTCCCTCCATTACACCTTGTTAAAGAGTTGGCTATAGGCAGAGGGAACCGTTAAATCATAATTTGACATACAGCCTTGAGGAGAGAGATAAACAGTAAGAAAAACCGACGCACGAACCAGCCGAGGGTGACTTGTGTGAGACTGACAGTCGGTAAAGGAGCTTAATCTCATCATATCTGTCATGTTCATTTCATTGCCTAGTTTTCTCAGTGGCTGCCACTCTTTGTGGCTTTGAAATCCCTTATGAGAAGAGTTAGAATATTAATGGGACTTCTACTGACTTGAGATGTTTAGCCAAGGCCGGCGACTCAGAAAGACTTAACCAGACTGACAGTTCACAATAATGAAAGCCGTTTCTGTTAGATATTTAATCAGGAGAATGTTTAGGGAAGGTGCTTAAAACGGATCTGAAAAGAGCCCTGTGAGGGTCATGAGGAAAAGGCCTTTTAATAAATGGTAAGCAGTTAAATGGATTAGAACTAAATATTGGATCCTCATAAAAAATACAAATTGAGACCACTGCAAAAGCACTGCAGTGTCATAAAGAAAACAGTGTCATCATGGTAAATGAGGCGCTGTGATTTACAAATAGTGAAGAATTTGACAAAGGGTCTCTTTGCGCTTGTCCCAGGGAGTGAAAAATCATTCACATCTATTTATCTTTTAAGAACAGATGGTTGTTTAAGCTTGGTGGTCTGGGGCTAGTGCAGGGTGACAAATGTTTTGAATGCGTGTTATACTGTTTTTTTTTTAAGCTTTACATGTCCCTGCAGAGTTTGAATCGATGAACATAATTTGAGCAACGCTATGCTTCACAAAGCAGCTACCTCCACAGATGCCCAACCCAAGGGCTTCTTTACAGACACTAAAAAAACATTAAGAAAAGCAATGGCCTATGTCAGGGGTGTCCAAACTACAGCCCGGGAGCCAAATGCAGCCATTTTGAACCGGCCCTCAGCAAATTCTAAAAGTGTAATGGACTATGGCCCACAAATGAAACTTGAGCTTGTCTTGTACTTCTTAAATATATCTGTAAACATATTTTACACAGTAGTGTTCATGTGTTGATAAGCGCACTTTCTGTCAATTAAAGTTGAAAATATGTTCTAACAAATCTAAGCTGATAAGAAAACAGCCCAATAACTTATTTACATAACAGGGCCCAGCCCTTCGAACATTTTTCAGTATGTGGCCCTCAGTGAAAAAGGTTTGGACACCCCTGGCCTATGTTCTAAAACGTAACACTTAAATTGTTGCTTAATAAACAAAACCCACCTGGATGTTGACCCTCTCAATGACACAGGAGATGACATGGAGCACCTGCATCTTAGTGTCACACTGCGTCACCTGCTGCAACAGCTGGAAGAGCAGCCCAAAGATAGACTCAAGGTACTAAACAAAAAAGGAAGACAATCTAAGCGTTAGAAAAGCAGAAAGGGAGAGCTGAAATCTTTATTCATTTATTATCGTGAATCCTCTGCTTGTCACTTGATTGAAAAAATGCACAGTCAATTCCAGGTTAGTGATAAAAAATACTCACTGGCAGGAATTGCTCTGTCCGGAATTCAAAGTCATCAACGGGTAGTTATGAGTTAAGGATGAAATCAAACAGTTTAGGACAGATGTATATGCAAACAGTCATATCTTTCTAAGGAAGGCCATCAGATGCAGTGAGGCTTTAAGAGCAAACAAAGTAAGAAAAGCATAATACAATTATTTGTTGAGAAATGCTGCTTTGAAAATAATAAAAAGAAATAAAAGAACTGGAAGGATATTGAGCTTTAGGGTTGTAGCAGTCTCAATCCGCACCTATGAGAAAAAAACAAGATCAAAATGTAATTTATTTAGTACATCTGGATAAGTGGTTTATTTAAGCTACATAGAAAGAAGATATACCAAGTTTGTATTGATACAAGGGAAAAATAAATTAAATGAACAAAACAAAACAAAATGACATGTTCCTTTAATGGAAGCCTTGGAAAGATCCCAGACATAAATATCTCACTATAGGAAAAGGCTAGGGCTGCTCGATTATGGCAAAAATCATAATCTCGATTATTTGGGTCAATAATTGATACCACGATTATTAAAAAACGATTATCCATTTACTTTGAAAACATTCATTGAAAAAAGAAATGTGAACAATATGTTTTTAACAATTGATTACCCTGAACTCTAAGTATAATTCAACTGAAAAAACAATAAAATAAAATAAAAATAAATTTAAAAAATCGTTTAAAAATAAAAAAATATTCGTTTTATTTCAATTATGTTGTTCTCATAATCGTTTCAAGACAAAATCCTAATTGCGATTAAAATACGATTAATTGAGCAGTCCTAGAAAAGGCTATAATAAATTATAACTGAAGGAATGTTAGCTAGATGCACACTGTCTATTGTTATAGAAAGAAAGCGGCCTCTCCACTCTCATAGACCAGCAGTGTAGCACTCCAGCAGTGTCAAAGGGGCAGAGGTGGAAGCTACACGGGTAAAGAAAAAGGTGTGGAACGTGAACTCAATTATAAGAAAGGGCTTGCTCTCAATTTCACATCAAATTTAAAGTAAAAAACTCAAAAGTGGGTGGGTGCGTGTGTGCGTGTGTGTGTGTGTGTGTGCGTGTGTCTTTCTTTAAAAGCAAGATGTGTGAAAGGCTTTTGCCACAGAAAATTTAGTCTAAATAAATGCAGGTGTATTTGACTTTTTCATAATTTTCTGACATCTACATCTTTCCTTAGGTCTTGCAAAAGGGCATTTAAATGTTTTTATATCCTAACATTCTTGCGTTACCGTGTGATTTTGAGGCTATTCAAGCATACTACAGGACCAATCAGTTATACAACCAATTACTTATTTTACAACAAGCTCATATCTTAGCGCAGCAAACCAAAGCTAGCTGGTGTATAATCGTCACCAGTTGCAATATGCCAATTTTAGAAAACCATCCCACAAAAACAACTTTAACATTTAGTGCAGAACTTGTCGCTACAATTCAACTTTGTTTCTCAAAAGACTATATGTCATACATTTATGAAACAATAACATTGATTTCCCCTGTAGTGACTCCATTAACATCCAAAAACAAGATGTAAAACTACTATTACTTTTTATGGTTTACAGCATGACATTGAGTTGTATAAAATGATTTACATAATCCACACAGATCTCTTTGTTCGGGTTTTTTCATCAAGTGTTAACATGTGATCATTTTGGTTATGTTATCTTAACAAAGCAGAAATAAATGAATCTTCTCTTTGAAGAACAGCATGGAAGATTTACAATACATTCAAAAATACATGAAAGCATACGTCATGTGATTGAAAATCAGAGACTTAAACTGACAAACCTATATAATTGTCCTCCATTCGCAAGAATTTCAAACGCTCATTTTATGTTCTCATGTAAAATGCGCATTCAAGAAAATGAACTGCTTGAAGTTTAATTGACACACAGTTGGATTTAGAGATGTAAAAATGCCCCCCTGGGTTTGCAAGATCATAAAATACGGAATAATGTTTGAGTAATGCTGCATACATTAAGAAGCAACCGAAGGAGTATGTTGATGAACGAAGCCTATCAGTTGCCATCAGCACTGGCCTTGTGGGAAAATCAACCACTAATGAGAGAAAATGCATTCAGTTCTACAGCAAAGCAGAGAAGATAATAGATAGCTTCATACAATTCTTGGATGGGTCCACACACACACACACACAATGTCTGATAATAATAATTCAGTCAAAACATTTGCCTCATTATTATTCAGTTTCAAATGGTCTTTAAATGAATACTAAAAAACAGCAAGTTCAAACTGAATTTTAAAGTGATTAAAGGTTTAATCAGAAAAAATGTCACTGAACCACCTCACTGAATCCAAAGAAATATTTCTACTGAGCAACCGCTCATTACAAAGCAACACCAGAGGCCTCACAAGTTAGGCTGTGTTAAACGATCCGGCGGGCCTCCACTGATGTCAATAATGACAGCTTTTATTTCCAGGATCTTAAATACATTTTATAAAGATGGAATTGGCTAAAACTGCTCTGGAGTGGTTCAAAGTGTCATTGTGTCTATATAGACAGCACTACAAAGACAACAGAGAGCACAACACACAATCAACTGGAAATGTTAATTAGAGCACATTAATAATAATTTGCTGAAAGCTACAGCTGGCAAATTAATAAAACAACCTGAAATAGAGATCTTTCTTCTATTAAGCTTTTATAGACTTATAAAGTATTAATGATAGTTTTTTTCTGATTTGATTGTGTGTCTCAGATTATTTAACTACACATTGAATAACTTGACACAGATTGGAAGATTTACACTGACAAGAAATATGTATGTTTGGTATGGGGTAAATGCTACCTGATGTAATATGTTTCAGTATATCTCAGACACATTTTGATCTAAATTAAAGACCATTACCATTCGCTCCAACACTCCATTGAAGAGTTTGTGGTTCATCAGTGTCGGTCAGGATAGTGGATATACTGTTTAGTAACCAAAAACATAATTGAGTGGGTTATATACTGGTGGATTATATTCATGAGACATACAATCCATATTAAAATGCCTCAAAGCCTCCCTGCAGTCGAGGAAAAGTGGGAGAAATGTGAAATACTGTTGACTCGAACAGCTTCATGTTGTCAAAGAGAGCTTTACAGAAAATTCTAGAAAGGAATGTTACCTCCCACTGGGAATGCAAATGGCCTGGAAATAGAGAAGTTAAACTTGCAAGCAAGACTATTTTTAGCCTTTATTTAGAATCTGTGAATAAAAATCAGAGAAGTATGCAGCTGTGAGAAAGAAAGGAGAATGGAGGAAACGTGGATAGAAAATCTGGCACAATAGAAAACTGCAAGCGATTAGCATCAGAGTTTACAATTCAGCTCAGAGTCATTGATGATGGCCTATAAACTGTGTCACTAACAAAGCTCCCACGGGGTGTAACTTTACCTCAAGAACCTGAATTAACTGTAGACAGACAATAATCATTTATATCGGCACAAAAAAGAAGATATAGTAGAATCTTTGACAATAAGCTGAAATAAATAAGCATGTACAATTATCCTAAATATACCCATTCCTATATAGCAATAAAGTAGAACATTACTTTGTATTGCATAACATCTGGCTCCAAAATGGTGGAGTGAGCTCCCTATTGACGTCAGGACAACAGAAACTGTGCATATATTCCGCCGCAAATTTAAATACGCATCTGTTTGGATTGGACATTGGCAATTACATTCTTTAAAAAAAAAAAAAAACGGCAATTTAAAGAGTTAGCTTTGGCCTTGTATCTGATTCACCAGCACTTACAATGATATGGCCTACTTGAAGTGAATACATCTGCACTTCCCTTGTTGTTCGGGTTAAGTATCACTACGGTTATTGCACTTATTGTATGTCGCTTTGGATAAAAGCGTCAGCCCAAAGCAATGAAATGTAATGTAATCTGGATTGCACCTGCAATTCATTATCTGCTTTGATAGGCATTTGATTAGCACAGAACGCTGCCGACTCCTCAGGTAGAAATAGCACATCACACTTATTAAGCCACATTGAACAGCATTATGCTCCCAGCCCTAGCATCACCGATAACTGAGCTAATAGTTAACTAGGTTACAGTAGCTAATGTTAGTGGTTAGTGCTACTTGTAAAAATAAGTATTAAAAAAAATGCTGCTTTAAGAGTTAATTTGAAGAATTCACTGATTGCATTTAAGGCACAGACATGTCTAACAGTTCTATTTCGTCCCTACTGACCACCAGAGGCGGTGCTCTAAGCACTGGATATGTCCATCGCGCGCATGCGCAGCTCGAGTACCAATAACAACAAAGTCACCTGTGACCCATGTGACACCGGCTATATTAGCCGGTGTCGTCAGAGGATCTGTTCCTTTCATCTTCTCGCTGCGCGAGAGTACCGTGGCTACATTTTTGTAGCCTACAGCGTTCAGGTTTGAACGTTTGATCTGAGGGATTGCTCTGCAAGCAGCTGGCCGCGTGCAGCTTTGCGACTGACAGTCGAAGCTACGGGTTGTTAACGCGTCCTCCAGGAGCTGTGGCCGGCTGTGCGCTGTGCAGAGCAGGTTTGTGTCAGCTTGTTGCTGGTGACGGCTGTGTCCCCGCAACCCTCTCCCAGCTAAGTTGTCCTGATTGCCGTCTTATTTTTTGTTTGGCTTAGACTTTCTGGTGACGACAGTGTTCCCGCTTCCTCTCCCATAAAGTTTCCCTTCTGCTCTTTTGAAAGTTCTGCTTGTGGCGTTGTGCCCGAGCTATCATTAGCATTTGAGTCCCAGCTTTGGCTGCGTCCCTCATTCAATTTAGTATGGAAAGCCCAGAGTGTCATATTTTAAACACGTTTTTCGATTAGATGCAGAGAGTAAGGTAAGTACTTTCTATTTCATAGAAGCTAATTATCTGTTCTTAACATTTGTGTTCTGACTTGGTTGCTTGATTGTTAGCAGCAGCCGCTTGGCTAACACCTTGCTGTTAAGCTTAATTATTTAACTCAGCCGGTGAGGGCAGTGCTCCCACTCCCGGTAACATAGGGTTTGATTGCAGTAGCGCTATATCGTTGTATTACTGCTCCTAGTACTAGACTCCTAGCACTAGGATGATATGCAGAGAACATCTTCACTACGGGTGCCGTGTGCTCTACATGTGCGGTTACTACTGTAACCATGGCCTACGGTTCTATGCGGGCTGTTCTCTTTCTTAGAAGCTAATTATCTGGTCTTAACATTGTGTTCTGACTTGGTTGCTTGATTGTTAGCAGCAGCCGCTTGGCTAACACCTTGCATGTACTGTTAAGCTTCATTATTTAACTCAGCCGGTGAGGGCAGTGCTCTCGCTCCCGCTCCCGGCAAATGCATGGTATGGTTGCAGTAGCGCTATATCGTTGTATTTACTGCTCCTAGTACTAGACTCCTAGCACTAGGACGATATGCAGAGAACAATCTTCACTGTGTGTGCTGTGTGCTCTACATGTGTGGCCATTAAAGAGGATTTCATCCTCCCAATATTATATTATCTAGTGTGCAGCCGTTTGGCTGACACTTTTAGGCACCGGCCACAGTTACTACTGTAACTACGGTTTCAAGCCGCGTAAGTACTGGCCATAGTCAATACCGTAACTACGGCTCTAGGCGGTGTAAGTACTGGCCATAGTTACTACTGTAAATAAGGTTCTAACCCGTAAGTACTGGCCATAGTTACTACTGTAACTACGGTTCCAAGCCGTGTAAGTACTGGCCATAGTCAATTCCGTAACTACGGCTCTATGCTGTGTAGGTTCTGGCCATAGTTACTACTGTCTACGGTTCTAAGCCGTAGACAGTAGTTGCTACTGTAACTACGGTTCCAAGCCGTGCAAGTACTGGCCATAGTCAATACCGTAACTACGGCTCTATGCTGTGTAAGTACTGGCCATAGTTACTACTGTAACTACGGTTCTAAGCCATGTAAGTACTGGCCATAGTTACTACTGTAACTACGGTTCCAAGCCGTGCAAGCACTGGCCAGAGTTACTACTGTAACTACGGCTCTGTGCTGTGTAAGTTCTGGCCATAGTTACGACTGTAACTACGGTTCTAAGCCGTGTAAGTACTGGCCATAGTTACTACTGTAACTACGGTTATATGCCGTGTGAGCACTGGCCATGGTTACTGCTGTAACTACGGCTCTGTGCTGTTCTCTTCTTTAGAAGCTAGTTATCTGGTCTTAAACATGTGTGTTATTTGACTTGATCTCGCTTGATCGTTAGCAGCAGCCGCTCGGCTAACGTCTTGCGTGTACTGTTACGCTTCTTTATTTTACCCAGCTAGGTGAAGGCAGTGCTCTCGCTTCTGCTCAATCTGCCGGTAATGCGGATGTAGCTACATCCCTTTTTCTGTTTGGCGAGTAGCAGCACCGCTCTACTCTTCCCGTTCAGCAGGTAGCTAGTGAAGGCTGTGTTCCCGCACCCACTCCCGGTCACGCTGCATATGGCATTCGTCTCTAATTCAACCAGTGAAGGCAGTGTTCTCGTTCTCGCCCTCGCTCCTGGTAGATGCGGAACTGCCTTGTTTTTCCATTAAGCAGGTAGCTGGTGAAGGCTGTGTTCCCGCACCCGCTCCCGGTTATGCTGCATCTGGCATTCGTCTCTAACTCAACCAGTGAAGGCAGTGTTCTCGCCCCCGCTCCTGGTAGACGCTGAACTGCCGTGTTTATTAATCCAGCCAGGAGCTCTCGCTCCCGCTCCCTCTGCCGGTAACGTGGGTGTAATTACATCCCTCTTTCTGTTCGGCGAGTAGCAGCAATGCTCTACTCTTTCCATTAAGCAGGTAGCTGGTGAAGGCTGTGTTCCCGCACCCGCTCTCGGCTACGCTGCATCTGGCTACCTACAGAATGGCTCATTCATGTAGCGCCTGTATCAAATCAAATCAAATCAAATTTTATTTATAGAGCACATTTAAAAACGATGTTTGGTCGAGCCAAAGTGCTGTACATGTAATAAAAACACTTTACTGCAGTGCAATTGTAAAAAAGACAGTCATTTTGCAACAGCAAATATAAAAACAATACACAGGGAAATGTCAGTAGTCGTGCTCCGCTCTAGCTAGAAAGCCTGAGAGAAGAAGTGTGTTTTTAGATAGGATTTAAAAACCCCTAGGGTCTGGGCCGACCTCACATGGAGGGGCAGAGTGTTCCAGAGCCTCGGGCCAGCTGCTGCGAAGGCTCGGTGCCCTCGTGTTTTGAGCCTAGTCTTCGGCACTACCAGCAGCAGCTGGTCAGCAGACCTTAAAGCTCTGGCTGGGGTGTAGCGCTGGAGGAGTTCAACTATATAGGCCGGAGCCAGCCCATTTAGAGCTTTAAAAACAAATAAAAGGATTTTAAAATCAATTCTGAACTGAACTGGAAGCCAGTGTAGTGAGGCCAGAATTGGGGTGTATGGCTTCTCTTGAGCCCGAGGACGGCCACGACCGCTGCCCCTCCTGCCTCGGCCGCCTCTGGCGGTCAGTGGGGACGAAATTCGAGGGGAGGTTCTCACGGTAAACGCCTGCATGAGCTGTAGCTGCATGCCTCGGGCACTCAGAGTGGCTTGAATCACTGAGGTGGAGCATCTGGCAGCAGCCAACAGACACCTCTCCTTGTCACATCCTCCTCCAGATCAATTCGGCCGTTCCCGGCGACTTGAGGGAGCGATGGCTATGAGTGCTCCACCAATAGGACAAGAAATAGGCTGTCCTCTAAAGTGGATCAGCTAGCTGATGAAGTCGCCTCTTGGCCCTTCAGCCTGGGCCCGGTGTAGGGATTATTAGCGCAGCATTGCCTCCACTCTCTGTCACGCTGGAGGGGCAGGGCCTATCTCCTGATGGGCGTGCCCATGGGCGCCATCCCATGGGCGCCATCCCATGGGCGCCATCCCATCCCGCCAGGAGACCATCACCATAGGTGCATGTCTCTCAGGGTGGGGTGCAGTGCGGCAGGGCAGGACCGTTCAGGGTCAGCGGTCTGCCCAGGAGGGTGCGCGCCAGGTCAACGTGCTAGAGCTTCGGACTGTGCAGCTTGCACTCACGCACTTTCTACCCCAACTGGGGGGCAAGAATGTGCGTGTTCCTTGGGGACAGCATGTACGTTGTTGCTTAGACAACAGTCCCTTCTAGATAGTGGGCGTTCTCACTCCACTCTGAATTTATGTGGCTGCTATTTCTGCCCGACATGTTCGGGTCGACGGCGCCACAGCGGGGTGCCACAGGTCGGTGTCCCTCTTTATGAGAGGGGCTTTACGGCAGCGTCCCCCTAGCACCCCGAGGGCTCCGGCTGGGACCTGCCCCTGCTGCCCCATCATCTCCTCCCTTCGAGCCCCTGGCCCAGGTGGGGCTTAGGTGGCTGCCCACGAAGGCAGCATTTCTGCTTGCCATAGCCTCAGGGAAGCGAGTCGGGAGTTGCATGTCCTCTCCATAAACGATACATGCCCGAGGTGGGACTCTCAGGCGTTGCCCTTTGAGCAAATGTGGCATTCCTGCCCGGGGTCCTTCCACAAACCCACTGAAATCAGCCTGCCCAGCTGGCACGCTTTGACATTCAGGAGTACGGCACGTCGAAGTTGCTGTGCCCTGGTGGTGCCCAAAGGGCGTATATAAAGGCTACTGCCTGTATACGGCAGTAGGAGCAACTCTTGATTTTGCCCTGGCGGCACTAAAGGAGGTTATGCCCTCTAACCAGTGGCTGCCCCACAGGGTTGTCGATACCATCTCACAGGCTTACGGGGCCAGTGGCCGCCCCCTGCCATCGGGCTGAGATGCCACTCTACAAGGAGCATCTCAACATCTTCGGCTGCCCTGAGGGTGGTGCCCCTGGAGACCATCTGCGCCGTGGGCGTCTTCTGGCACAATCTCCAGTTGTCATCAGGTCAATGTCGCCACTCCCCATTCTTGGGCGTGATCCTTTTGCCGAGCTCCGCTGCTTCCAGTGGTGAGCAAGGGCTTGGATTCTTCATGACATTGTTGGTATAAGTCATCCATCCAGTCAGTAGGGACGAAATAGAACGATAGTTACGGCTGTAACTACGGTTCTATGAGTCCCGGATGACCGCCAGAGTTTCCTGTCAATCAAAATTCTTGTGTGCTCGCAAGAAGATTCGCGCAGCGAGAAGATGAAAGGAACAGATCCTCTGACGACACCGGCTGATATAGCCGGTGTCACGTGGGTCACAGGTGACTTTGTTGTTATTGGTACTCGAGCTGCGCATGCGCACGATGGACATATCCAGTGCTTAGAGCACCGCCTCTGGCGGTCATCCGGGACTCATAGAACCGTAGTTACAGCCGTAACTATCGTTTTACCTTCTCCTATCTCCCTACAGGCATATTTGTTGCTAAAGAGAGTAGGTGGCTGGGTGGTTACACAAGGAGATGATACGGCAGGAATATAAATGAAAATTTAAAACACTAAGCAGGCACAGAAAAGATCAGCATCAGAAATGTGTTCACTCTATCACCAAATAGGCTTGTCTTTATAAATTAAGACAGTTCTCGCTTGAGAAGTGCCCCGTTTACAAAAATCTAAGAAAACCATTTTAGTTGAAACAATGTATGCAGTTAAATTACCATTTTGATCAAACTACAACTCTACTTACTCTACAGTTGTTATAAGTGTTTCTTGTCAAATACACAAAGAAAATGTCAGAGATAAATATATCTGTTATCTTGAATGATGAACTTTCCATCTGAAGTACAAGGACCACCGGATAGCATGAGAGAAATTGATAACCGATGGCTCTGATTGATAGAGGGCAGTTTTCTCCATTAGTGGATTTGAAGTTTATGATCAATAATTCATTCTGCCCAAGAGGTTCTAATTTTCCCAGACAATATTGATCGGGAGTCACAACATGATTGGTGAGCTGTCCAGTGATCTAACATTGAACTTGTGTGAAGAAAGACTATTGGAACAGTTAAGGCTCATTAAAACTTCAAGGCATGGCACTTAATTATAAAAAGCTGTCTTAAAACTAATTTTAGATATTAAAACCATGCTTTTTTGTAGGGATGAGTATAATTGCCTACATTTGGATGCATCCAATAATTAAAACTGTAAAACAAGATCATATTCTGTGTGACTGCCTTTCATGTACTGTAGGTTTATTAAAGCAATACTTCATGATGAGCCATTGAATGCTATAGGGACATAATTTACTTAAATGATATGATGCAATGTACACAACTTTATATCCACTGTAGCAGCCTGCTAATGAGCGATGAGGCAAGTAATGACATGTGAGAAAAATGTGACCTTCCTCAGTTAATTGGTATCCATGTAAACAGGTGGCATCGGGCCCCATTGCAGTCTAAATGGCTGTGAAAACATAATCCTGGGGCTCTAAACCTAAATATACTGTTTCACATTGTTAGTGTCATCATGTGTGCTTCCAGACCCATAAATGGATGATGCATCATGCATGTCACAACTGGGGACATACAATTAACATCAGAGAGCTGCACAAAGGTCACTGAGTTTATGCTTCCCTCCATCCATCCATCACAATAATATATCAGCGCATGGTGTTTGCGTGGGCTCTGCAATTATAAACTTAATTACATCGTAATCATATTCTATGTGTATTGCAACAAAGAGGAAGGGAAATAAACATACATCCAAAAGTTCCTCGACACCAGCGTTTCTCAAAGTGTGGGGCGCGCCCCACTGGTGGGGCGCAGAGATATGATAGGTGGGTTGCGAATGGACGCGATGAACGGGAGATTATTTTTTATTTATTTATAAAAAATAATGTTTTGGACCTCAGGCCGGAATCTAACCTGGGTCCTCGCGGGCGGTAGTGGATTATTACAGCCGGAGACTCGAAACGGCGGTGGACTTTCATAGCACCGCTGCACCGGACCTGCCGGAGCCTCACAACGGCGGGTGTTTGCGGCGGTGGATGCGGTACCGGCGCAGCGGCGCTGTGAAAGTCCACGGCCCACCTATGCCAGAGCCAGCGGCCCACCAACGGCAGCGGCCCAACGGGAAAAGTCCCGAATCTCCTGATGGCCAATCCGAGCCTGCTCACACGCACACAACTGAAACCGAAGTCATTTGCAGACATATGTAAAAATCTCTCATACACACATGTGAAACGCTCTCACACACACACAACAGCGTTGCAATCAGGAAGAAAAGCAATGTGGAGCGGCACCTCACCACTTCATATAGAGTTTAACCGTGACACTTTTCGAAATCCCGTTTGTGTCCCCCCATTTTACAAATAGTCCTATGTTTATTATTACGCAAGCCATCATCGCCACGGAGGAGCACACAGCCTCTGTGAGCGAGAGAGAGAGAGAGAGAGAGAGAGAGAGAGAAAACACACCTTTATCTATTTAATATTAGTCCATGAGCCCATACTATTGGTACCACCCAAGGTGGCACATTTTAGCCAATTTAGTGGCATATATCTATAGATGATATTTTGGTATGATAGACATTCCAGAGTGGTAGCTTAGTCATAGAAATCAGCTATTGAATAGAATGACCCGAAGTGCCAAATTCGAAGGCGTAAAATGTGGCTTGAATGTACATATAACTCAAATACCAACATGAAGTCAACCATTTAATGGCTAATGCATTGTTCTTATGGTGTTGTTTAGTTAGACAGGTCATTCTAAAGTAACTTGGACAATATTTTAGCCAAATAAAATTATTATTACTTGAAAAAAAAAAAAGACATAAAACATGGAACTGCATAACATAGTTACATGTACATGTCTGTAGTGTCTAGCTTTGACCAGCCAACTATACTACCAGTTTTACATGTAGAACTCCTTCACAAGGTCAAGAAATATTCATGGGGGCAAGTCTAGTTTGATTTACTTACATATTTACCCAGTACTTGAGTATACATCAGTTTATACTCATCGACAGTAACTTGCCATGCACTTCATGGGTACTATACATTCATCTGAAGTTGTACCGGTATGACTATAAAGTCCAGACCATTGCCTAAACAAAACATTGTCAGTTCTCTTCATCATCAGTGTCAGACTCGTCCAGTTCCACTGCGACTTCGTCCTCATCTTCATTTCTCTGGTTGGTGCATGTCTGCAGTTTGCACATGTCCGTGCACTTCAGTTGGTTCTCCAGGCACACACAGGCTGTAAGTTTGCAGATATGTGCACACTTGCAGGACATCAGCTGCAATACTGCATTAGGTGCCGGTGATCCCTGCATCCATTCTATTTCCAGACTGCCATCGTCACCTGTAGTCCAGCCACAGCCCTTGGGGTCTGGCACAACAGGTTAATTCACAAGACAGCGTCGCCAAATCGCCGTCTGATAGTTCGCGCGGAGGACGTGCATGTGCAAGCAATCCTTGCATGGTGGCAGTTGGCTGGATTCCACCTCTCCCCGTTGTGCACAGAAGAGTTGGTAGCTGAGTTCATTGACATCAGAGGTGGTGGATGAGGATGCATACAACCGGCAAACAAAGTCCTGCATCTTATCAAATAGGTCAGCAGATACATCCCATGCTTCACCAAGACGCTTGAAGGCCTCCTGGTAGGTCTCATTCTCCTTCAGATGCTTCAGTGCACTTAACTTTCCACGACCAGCGAATGCACTGACCGTGTCACACCCAGTGAGAGCATGTAGTCCAACAAGACCTTGGCAGCCCAGGGAGCTCGCTAGTTTACCAATGTCTATGTATCGTGTACGATTCTGTGTACCACACTTCTGATACAGAGGGCAGGCCATCGTCTAGCTGAAGCAAAGGCACAGTATCAGCACATCAGTGTCTTCAGCTGTGATGATTATGGACCCTTAACCATCACCTGAAGCATGTCTGGCATGAAGTAGCATGCGCGTATCAGCTTCTTCTTGGGTTGATCTCAGATCTTGGATTTCATGCCAGTGATCCTTGGTGATCAGGTAGCATGCCTCTCTCCAGTAAAGATGCTTCTGCACTTCCTATGGTAGGTGACAGGTGGTATGACATCATCTGGCAAGTGCTTTGCGATGTCTAAGATCGGGGCATGCTGTCTGATTTCTGCTGCTCTCAGCAGGGTTTTCCAGGAACCAATGTCTTTTGGTGATACCAGGGTTGAGTCTTCATCTTGAGATGTGCAATGCATGAGGCACTCCAGGCGTGGCCGCTTTGGTGCCGTGCCGCTGGGTCCTGCCTCTGGGACTGAAATATGAACTTAATCTTAACTATACATCTTTACTAAAAATGTATGTCTACATACCGGTACATCAGACGCAGTGTCCGATAACATGTAAAATGGCAATAACATGCGGCTCCAATAACATTATCTGAAAAGCAACAAAATCAGCTTCTTCCCCAAAAATCTGAAAATATATTCCAAATAGAACATACAAAGCTTATATAATATTCATTCAGGCAAGTTTCATTACCATTTTCCACATAGCAGGGACAAACACAGAACATACCGCCAAACTTTGTAAGTGACAAAATGCGTTATTTGATCAATAATGGGGTAGCATGTAACTCCGCTAAGCTACTCAGTTGGAAAGTCTATCATGGCTTAATGTACTTATATGGACCCTATTAACAAAATGGTACCATAAATGTTTTGCCACCTCGGGTGGTACCGATATTTGGTCTGGCCCATGGACAATATAGCCTAGTTGTACAAAATAAAGTAAGACATCATTCCAATGTGTACTATAGGACTGTAAACAGTTTAAAAGGGGAGTGATTAGTAATGCATAAATAAAAAGAAAGAATGCTAACTAGGTAACATAAGATAAGAATACACAAGTTTAAATGATTTGTTATTGGTTGTGATCATATTCTAAAGATGTTTGGATTATTGAAAAGTATACAGCTCCCTTTCATAGAGTGTTGAGAGATGTATCCATAAATTCATTTTGTGCTCAAAGTGCACCAGATTGATGCATTTAACTTCAACATTTAAAAAACAATCATACATTTTCTTTTCACTGAAAACGGGTCCCACAGACCCAAACAGCACACAAAGGTTAAAGGTAGCATATAATAATGTTAAAATGTGCTAAATATACTGCAAAAAAACTGAAAAAGAGGAGTAAAAGTAGCTCACAACTTGTTTAATTTTTTTGAAAGTAGCTCTCATCCTAAAAAAGGTTGGAGACTCCTGTAGAACGATACATTTGACCATTTTAAGCTTGGCCTACCATTTTATTGGAGCGGCGAGGAACAGGTGGGACTTGAAAAGGCCCACCTGTTCAAAGTGGGGAATGCCAGAAAAAGTTTGAGAACCACTGCTCTACACAAAGAGGGTTTAAGAGATAGGGGAAGCAATTAGACGCAGAGAGATTGAACGCAGTAACTAGAAAGGGTTCAGTCTAATGGGGAGATTATGTTGAATTGCATTGTAAATAATGTATAGAACTTTTCACACCACTTAATATAAACATTTTTTTTTAACGAAAACACATCAATCAAGTGCATGGCTCATGAAGCAGGAAACCAAATGATGGCAAATTGTAATTTTAAATTGAGGATGACTTTGGCATAATAATGGCTGCTTTTCCAAAATGAGGATTACAAAGAGGTTTTTCAAGGCCATGGGTGAAAATGTTAAGTAGTAAATTAAACTCTTTGATAAAAACGATTCCAACAAATTACCTCTTTAAAGAAAACAAAAGAGAAGTTTAGAAATCAGATGACACACCTTCCCAGAATCCCTCACTGACTATGTTTGGCTTTGTATAAAGTTAGCGGAGTCATTGATGCGTTGCCATGACGTTAAGCTGAGATCTCGTCTGTGTCGCTGACTGTGCACTTTCACTAGGGGTTTGTTTAATTCATGACGAAATGAACGTATTCTGAAGAAGCTGCCACTCCAGTGATTATGAGCAGTGTGCAAAAGAAAACACTGATTTATGTCTGTATGCCTTACCACCAAGTCTGGATCCTGCATGAGGCTCAGGATGACCTCGTAGAGTAAAGGTCGAAGGTCGGATTTGAACTTGACAGCGATCCACTGGCCTATTAGCCAGATCACCCGTCTGCGAATCAACTTGTATCTGAGGAGGAAAGAAGGATGGGAGATTAGTAAATGCTGGCTTCAGATAAATAATTCATCAAAGTTCTTCAGTGAACTCTTCATCCATATCATAAATTAGAGAAATGAACCAGCTGGCCCACTAATCCTGTCTCCACAATTTAGCTACATTATTTAAGGATCCATTAAAAATGACTGGCCAGTTATTCAAAAGATTGGATTCTACCAGTAATTTTGACTGATCATTTTGACTGATTATTGTCCTTTTTTTCCCACATCATAAAGAAACAGCACAACACATGCACTGAACAGTAAATAACCAAAGTGTCGGTTAAATTCGAGTCCTCAGTGAGGTAGCAATCTCAATATCCAGGTTCCAAACAACAGCTCGGCAACAAAATACAGAAACTCATCACAGGTTGACATCAATACATTTCTTGTTCTTTTTGGAGAAGACAACAAATGAAATCAATGTATTACGAGTGATTTTGATACATGGTGCATCGTTCTGTGAAGGACCATTGGCAAATACAGGACTGTCTCAGAAAATTAGAATATTGTGATAAAGTTCTTTATTTTCTGTAATGCAATTAAAAAAACAAAAATGTCATACATTATGGATTCATTACAAATCAACTGAAATATTGCAAGCCTTTTATTATTTTAATATTGCTGATTATGGCATACAGCTTAAGAAAACTCAAAAATCCTATCTCAAAAAATTAGAATAGTTCCTCAGACCAAGTAAAAAAAAAAGATTTATAACAGCAAAACACAATCAAACATTTGAAAATGTCCATTAATGCACTCAGTACTTGGTTGGGAATCCTTTTGCACGGATTACTGCATCAATGCGGCGTGGCATGGAGGCAATCAGCCTGTGGCATTGCTGAGGTGTTATGGATGCCCAGGATGCTTCAATAGCGGCCTTTAGCTCATTAGCATTGTTGGGTCTGGTGTCTTTCAGCTTCTTCTACACAATACCCCACATATTCTCTATGGGGTTCAGGTCAGGGGAATTTGCAGGCCAATCGAGGACAGTAATGCCATGGTCAGTACACCAGTTACTGGTGGTTTTGGCACTGTGGGCAGGTGCCAGATCATGCTGGAAAATGAATTCCTCATCTCCATAGAGCTTTTCAGCAGACGGAAGCATGTAGTGCTCTAAAATCTTTTGGTACACAGCTGCATTTACTCTGGGCTTGATGAAACACAGTGGACCAACACCAGCAGCTGACATGGCTCCCCAAACCATCGCTGACTGTGGGAACTTCACACTGGATTTCAAGCAACTTGGATTTTGCTCCTCTCCAGCCTTTCTCCAGACTCTGGCGCCTTGACTTCCAAATGAAATACAAAACTTGCTTTCGTCTGAAAAGAGGACTTTGGACCACTGTGCAACTGTCCAGTGCTTCTTTTCCTTAGCCCAAGTCAGACGCCTCTTCCGTTGTCTTGAGTTCAGAAGTGGCTTGACCATGGGAATACGGCTATTGTAGCCCATTTCCCGGACACGTCTGTGAACAGTGACTTTTGATACCTGGACTCCAGCTTCAGTCCACTGTCTTTGAAGCTCCCCCAAAATTCTGGAAGCGACTCTTCTTCACAATGCTGTTAAGGCTGCGGTCATCTCTCTTGGTTGTGCAGCGTTTCCTGCCACATTTCCCCCTTCCAACAGACTTTTTGTGGATGTGCTTTGAAACTGCACTCTGTGAACAGCTTGCTCTTTGAGAAATTTATTTTTGTGTCTTACCCTCCTGATGGAGGGTGTCAATGACGGTCCTCTGGACAGCAGTCAGATCAGCAGTCTTCCCCATACTTGTGATTTAGTTTACTGAACCAAGCTGAGTGTTTTTCAAGGCTCAGGAAACCCTTGCAGGTGTTTCGAGTTAATTAGACGATTCAAGTGATTCGTTGAACACCCTACTAGTATACTTTTTCATGATATTCTAATATTTAGAGATAGGATATTT
Source organism: Harpagifer antarcticus (assembly GCA_902827135.1). Classification (NCBI taxonomy): domain Eukaryota; kingdom Metazoa; phylum Chordata; class Actinopteri; order Perciformes; family Harpagiferidae; genus Harpagifer; species Harpagifer antarcticus. Next base: position 12,042,948 of record CADEHL010001172.1, read on the forward strand.
GAGTTTTCTTAAGCTGTATGCCATAATCAGCAATATTAAAATAATAAAAGGCTTGCAATATTTCAGTTGATTTGTAATGAATCCAGAATGTATGACATTTTTGTTTTTTTTAATTGCATTACAGAAAATAAAGAACTTTATCACAATATTCTAATTTTCTGAGACAGTCCTGTATGTTTATGCAAGTTTAGACTTAAAGAACTAACATTATGTCTGACAATACTGTATAAGCTGATTATTAATCATTTAATGTATCTGTTGAATCAACTAATTCCCAACTTATTCCCAGTTCTAAATGCAATATAAGAGAGTTTTGTCCTTGTCTTTGAAAAGGACAAAATATACTATATATAATATACTATGCAACAGGTGAGGGTACGTCCAGTAGCATCTATTCATCTATTATTAGTGTGTGCTGGCAAGGTTGAAGAAATGGATGGAAAGGCAGATGGAAGGGCGGGTTGACAGGGGTATTTGTCCATCAGTCAAAGGTTAGACATGACTAATTTACAGTAAATCTTCTCCTCCTCCATAACATTACACAGCTGTCAGAGACCCTGCACATCCGTCTGGCAGACACATAGGGAACTCATGTGGCCCAGATATGAACTTAATTACTTGCAGATTCACAATTTCACATTATCCTTGAACAAGAGGACACAATACTCCTTTGCTTCCATTCTACAGACATTTAGGGATTAAGGGTGTTGTAAAAAATAAGATAAATATTGGAAGTTCAAGTCTAAGGCCTTTGTGAGATGCTTTTTTTTTTAATTAAGTGTGCGTTTCAATGCCCTCAAGCAGTATGACGATAGTTATCTGTCGTAACCTGATTTATTACATATGGATAAGTTATTTTAAATTGAATAGTTATTTCGATTATAAATTGAGCATCAGGTCAAAATGGATTATCCTTCATAGAGAATAACTGAGCAGCTGCCTCAATCAAATTTTGTTCGCCTCTAGCTATCGGCAAAACTCTGACATTCGTCTACATGGATGTATGGAAAACTGTTCAGTCAATTGTGAAGGCCATTGCATGATTACGCCCATGTGGTGGTGCTGTATTGTATTACATAGCAAAACGGAAAAAGAGTAGGAAAGAGCCGTTTTTTTTGGCTGGAAACCATTAGTGGTACATAAACACAATGGTATATATAAATGGCCGTTAGTCCTATAAACTTACCCTTAAATAGCTCTTGCACTTTCTAAATGAATAGGTGCAAGTGTTTCAACCGGTATCAGATTTGCAACCACAAATACTTTTAAAACGGCATATGTTGGTCAACGACTTTCTATGTTACTCCAAATTAGAATACATTTAGCTGACACTTTTATCAAAAGCGACTTACAATAAGTGCATTCGACCAAGAAGATACAAACTTGAAGAAAACAGAATCATATAAGTACATCAGGTTTCATAGAGCCAAAACATTTCAAGTGCTACTCACTCCTTTATTAGTATATAAGTGCTTTGTTAATAATTCTATCGCTCGAAGTGGAGTCGAAAGAGTTTTTAGTCTGCGCCGGAAGATGTGTAAGCTTTCTGCTGTCCTGATGCCAATGGGGAGCTCATTCCACCATTTTGGAGCCAGGATAGCAAATGTTCCTGAATGTCATTGCTGCGACTAAAAAGCCAATTCCCATCCGTTTAGACCGAAGAAAATTTAAAAATAAAGTACTGTAGTGTTCAACTTTTCCCCATGTTATTGAATATGAACGTTTAAACAGACATCTGTAGAACATGACTGCTCTCGGAGCGAATGTCAGTATACTCACTGGGACCTGAAATCTATCTGCTAATTGTGGTGTTACACCAGGTGAAAGGCTTTGCGAGTCACAATGGGAGCCCATACAAGATAAACGGAAATAAACATTATTACCCTGAAAGTAGTAGAACTGCAAGAATGGGGGTTGTGAACCTGAAAGTCTATATCATTCAGCTTACCAGCTGGGCTTACACTTACAGCAGCAATGAATGTTGTTCTTTTTTGCCCACATTGTGTGAACATAACAAACTCAATAATGTCGGAGAATAAAGCCACAACAAATCCATACACAGAGGAAAACACAAGGGAAAACTTAAGTTAAGCTACTCAAATAACAGAATCTATTGGCCACCCAACACAACACAACTCAAAACCTAAGGTCAAACCACAAAATGTCAAAATACAAAAGTGTTGAACAGCTTTTTATGCTGACAGTCTAAAAATAGAATATGACACGATATACTTTATTGTCCCCGTAAGGAAATTTGTTCTGGACTCCGTCCTGCAGTTCCGCATACATGTACATATACAAACATAGTGGACATTAAGAGACATACACATATCATCAGTCATACACCATTTGAACAAACACAATACACAGACGCACATACTGACAATGGCGACCTATTGCACTACCCTAGAATGGGGGAAAACATACTCTGTATCTTCATCTCTTTGTCTGTCAAGTTGACAGAAAAAGCTCACTTGCTAGTCAGGGATGTCAATATGAGTGATATTAGGGTGTAAGGGTGTCTAAGTGGGAGTGGTTTTTATGTTTGATTGAAAATTACTGTCATGTCTCTGCACGCAGGCACGGTTGCTTATTACGTGTGTTACAGTTTGAGTCACAGAGAAGGGGAAAAGATTGAGATTGAATCTATACGTGCCAAAGTAATAAGCACTCAAGTATGACTGCATGTATAGTCAGTATTCAAGGATTTTGGTAATGTCATTTCATAAATAACTAAAGAATCTTACTGGCAGCCTCAGGTTTAGCCAGGAGGTATAAGTCAAAAAATGTGTTTTGCTGACATAGTTATAATATTTAAACTGGTGCTGCTAAAGTCAGATGATGTACGGCTCAAACTTGCAAAAGTGAAACCTAGAATCACATTTTCAACTAACAGGGAGAAAAAATACATAACCCACGAGAAAAAAACACATACAGAGCTGTCGAGTAAGGATAAAAACGAACTAGTAGTATGTTTCCAAATTGAAATTAATCCTGTGGACGGTAATGACCACCATTTGAAGCAGAGCGGGGATGTCCTGATTTTCAGTCATTCATATTAGTAACTCTGATACAAAAATGTTCCCGAGACTACAATTGTTGCTCATTTGGGTTACAAGGCTACTTCCAGCTAGGAACTCATTACCTTGACCCTTAATTGCATCAACTGGTCAGAGACTATTTGAATCAGTCATGTATGGAGTTATACCCTTGAGGACAGGAGGCAGGACACCTGGACATTAACCAGCATGTCAACATAGAAACTCCACAGACTGTGGATGTAATTTTAGTGCACCTGGTTCCACATCAAACAGGGAGAAAATAAGTTCCTGTCATTGTCTCTCGAGTTTTCTCAAGTAGAAGTCCACAGGCTCAACATCAGATGCTCTTATTCATTCAATTTGTGTCTGTTTTGCCATGTGGCTGCAGGGAGGCATTAACAGTCACACTGTGATGCCAGATGCAGTGCAAGCTATATTCATTCGTTTGCATGTCCTAACTTGTAAACATACTTGCTCTCTTGTCTAACCCTGGAACACCTGGCTTATATTAATGCTCAGCTAAAATAGTGTTCATTACCGCTCTTTGCTGGGGGAATGAAAAAAAACATAATTTCATCAAACGTGGTAATATTGCACGAGATAAGTGAGTAATTACAGCACAAGAATATCTCAAAATGTCCCAGCAATTGATTAAGATTGATGGGAACAAAATCTAAATGATGTCCTGCTAAAGGGAAACGGCATGGTAACTAACAGTTACTGTATTGTTTTTTTAAATAAATGGTACATCTCAATGGTGTCAAGCATATTGTTGTGAATGTTCGGTATCTTGCTTTTCTCTGATGTAAATCAAGGTATATACAAGCAGGCCAATGCTTAGAGGGCCAAGGAAGGCAGGCAATGCAGCATGATGTGGGAATACGCTGGTAACGGCAACAAAAGTGTTTCAGCCAGAAAAAACGCTTTGAATGTGACATATGCTATCATACCAAAATCATTATTGTCCTTCTGCTTCTCGTGAGGTTTTGTCAATTTGGGGAAATATTTTAGCCATCTAGCCATGTTGACTGGCAATACTGTAAGACCTAGATTAAATGTATACATTTGAAGTAGTGCTGAAAGAGTGTCAATATAAATATTTACCCTTGGATAACTATCTTTCAGGGCTAAAAAAAACACCTCTCTTTTTGGTTTGTTGCCCTAATCAACACAAAGGTTTGTTCCTCGCCTTGATAGGAGTTGTGGGCACATTTGGAAAATATAAAATGAGGTTGAGTTAATGTTAGGGATGCACGATATTGGTTTTTTGAAACCGATACCTTCCTGCTTCTCGATACCGATACCGATAATAATATAATATATATATATATATATATATTAAATGTACCTGTAGTTTTTGCACACCTGGTGGTACAAAAAAGACTAGTAGTGAGCAAAATGAAGTTAGAGATCGTTTTAGCCCTGGGGTCGTCTCTGGCAAACTTCTTGCCTTTTTCAAAAGCCTCGTCGATAGGTAAAAGCCCCGGTGCCTTTGCAGCTGGCTTTGGATTCGCCGCTAGTTTAGCAGCGCAGGCGTCTTCGTACGCTTTTAACACACCATCGTAGCGATGGCGATGTTTCAGGTGACTAATCAGGTTGGAAGTATTATAGCTCGTTGCCTTTTTCCCTCCTCGTGGAACTTCTGCATTGCATTTGTTAATACAAATAGCAAGCGAACTATCTAACTCTGAAACTTGAAATATAATATAATAAAAATATATTGTATATTATCGGGGTTATTAATACTTTTATCGGTGCTATTAATACTTTTATCGGGTTTATCGGGATGACGTCATAATTCCTAATATCGGACCGATAATTATCGGGCCGATAATTATTGTGCACCACTAGTTAATATAGATATTTGTTTTCATAGAAGTGAATATACTTAGTATGGACATGCATTCACATCCCTTACTTATATTATCAGACAGGGGATGTGGCCGTGAGTGTAAACACAAAGCATATGCTCACCGGCAGTGATAAACAAAGTTAATTCAAATAAAGATGGATCCATCATACATGCTTGCATATCCCACGTTGTTTGTAACATCAGCACTTCAGCAGCTTCCAACAGCTGTCAATCAAACACATACACACCCCTCCAGCCAGCAGAAAAGAGGAGTATTGTAATAATCGTTGTGATGGAAGGAAGGATATTATGAAGACTGCACACCACTGGCATTTCTCTTAATGTGGGCACAAAAGATTTGTACAAAGGTGAGATAAGTCAGCTGGCACAGGCCATTTCAAGTATTCACTGGTCTAAAATATGGCACTTAATGTCCCCACAAATCCCCTATGTCAATCCACCGGAACACCCTTGGAATGAACTTGAAAGCAGCAGTGGTACAGAGGAACATCATCCTGTAAATCTTAAGCAGTCGTGCAAAAAGCTAATGTCCGCATGGTCAGCTTTGATTCCGAGAGACTGTAGGTCCGCGTTGGGTCCCTGCCAAAGTCTGACAGCTCTTTCAATCATGGGCCACCAGTATGCAATAGGGATTTGTAACTTTCTGGTTGCCTAGTGAATATATCGCATACAAAGTTCATTTCTCCAGCATATTGAATACAATTGCAATGCCTACAGTTTTGTATGTATTTGGATTGCAGCTAGGGGGAACATGGGTTAAAATACAAATTATTTGAAAGGGAAAAGGTGGTGGGCTGGATGGGAGGTCACTTACATATAGTTTTGTGGCTGGAATTTTGAAAGATCAATAACATTAACACTAAAAGCCATATTGATGGTCTTCTACAGTTTCTTCTTTGTGTTATTGTGTTCCCTTTCTGAACATTGATCGAGCATGTGTGAGTTCTATTTGATGGCGTCATATATTTTTCCAGCAGGGTTCGTTTTCTTCTCATACTGCCTGAGGAAGTATTTCCTTGTGACTATTGCACTCCGCTGGAGACTGACAATGACATATCGAATTGTGACAGCATGTTAACTGGGATGACACTGACAGCGTGAAGACAAGCAGGCTTAGGCAAAGGAGCATGCAATCAGTTATGCAAACATATGTATGCCAACACACTCACACACATATATACTCGTGCCTGCAGGAAAAAAAGGTAATTGTGATTGCTACATAAGAACGAAATGACACTAATTGAGAGACATCATCAGTAATGCAGAATAATAAATATGCTTAATTGACTTGCTTGCATAAGCCTCTTCAAATTACTGTGGGAAAATCTGAGTCTGACAGAAACTAGGTCTGATTCAGCACCCCAGCACATGGCAATCAATAGGAGTGAAAAGTGTATGTACTCATATAACTAACCTTGGCTTCACTAACTAAAAACAGTCCTAGGCAATATGTTATCATCCAAGGACCTCTCTGTGGTTTTAAAAAGACAATATTCGGCAGCTTAATGGTAGGAATATCTTATATCAGCCATTGTATCCGCCCAGACAAATCTCCAGTGTTTATATTATTGTTTTTTCATAAATTGCACTACAGGAATGCCCTGGTGTTTTTGTTTTGTCTTGAGCATAAATGGACTACTACAACAGTTGTAATGCAACCCTGTGTTGCAGAATGACCGTGAATTGAGTTTGAATCTTTGTTAGGAATTTCACTGAGGACACCAAAAACTAAATCATTTAAAGGTGGGGTAGGTAAGTTTGAGAAACCGGCTGGAGATACACTTTTTGTTATATTCCATGGAATGCTCTTAACATCCCGATAGCAATGAATATCTTAAGTGCTTTGACAAAAAATCCATAAAAAAAAGTCATCTGTGGAAGCCGTAATACTGTAAAAAGCACGACCAATCATTTTAGCCGGCCCGGCTAAAGTAACTGGAAGGCCTACCTGCCTGTCAGCCTTCCATCGGGGGACAAACTTATCTCGTGCCCTCATTGGTCATGTGCGCGTTCGTGTGTGTTGGAGGAGGGGCTCTATAAGGAAGTGGCAGATTTTCTCCGGTTGTGTATTTTCAAATTCTAGCGGTCTCGAGACGTTTTCTCAAACTTACCTACCCCACCTTTAATGGATCGTTTTGGTCCTTGATTATGATTGTCGGAGCCGCGTTCAACTACTCTACAAACACACAGCTAGGACCACATTGTTTAAGATAAAAAGGATTTACCTAATTGAATAAAGTAACCAATATCTCCCATAAAATACAACAGTATTATTAATACAAATTAAAGATTTCATTTATATAGTGCTTTTCTGAGTACTCCAAGACACATTTCGTACAAGCATACAAACAAATACATAAAGAAATGGAAAGGAATGCAGGCAGGCAGTGGTATGCATTATTAAAGGAACATTTAAACCTGGGTTTAAGGTAGTAAGTAAAGTAAAAAAATAAACATACGGTGAATTAATATGAGAAGGAGCTAAATGAGCCAGCAGGGATCCCCTGTTTGAGCAGTCAAGTAACCCACTGTGTTCTGTCTTTTTGTTGGAGAAATAACATTACCTGTTGATGTAGCCACACCGGCCTTTTATCTCCACCCAAATGTATAATTTATGCCTGGAGCTAGAATGTTGTATTTGGTGACATCCTGTATATTGCTATCAGTTCAGTGTATTTTATTAAAACATAAAACTAAATGTTCCAGTTTTGAGAGAAGCTCTATATTGTGAAGACATCAGGATTGTGCTTCCATGTCTGTACTGCTTTGTAAGTTCATTTAAAAACATTAATTTTGACTCAGAAATACATTGAGGTAAAGACCTTGTTTACATTATAGCCGAGATTAAAAACAACAACAAATCCTAAACACCAAGAAACAAAAAATAATTAGTTAATTAAGTTATGTAATATAATATAATCTTATTACGATTATTCAAATAAAATAAAATGTGCAATTATTTGAGTATGTTCTATAAGGGCCAACAATGAAAAGCAACAACGAAGCAATGTAAGAGCATTATAGATAGATAAAAGGGCATATCAAACCTTACAAATACACAGGGCCACAGAACCTCAGCACACAGCTCACAATGTTGAAAATGTTATTTATCAGTAATATTAGTGCAGCGTTATGGAAAGTATCAAAGTGCTTTGTATTTGCAGCTGAAGCATGCATTAATAACATGTCACTAAAGAGAGTTGCTTCAAAAAGCATTCATCTACAGTGCAGGATAAAAAAAATGTTACTATGGAACAAACAATGTTTTCCCTTACATTAACAAGCAGAGAAATGTATTCAAAAGGATAAAAAAAAACAATGGGGTTCATAACTTTGTCTTCTTGAGCAGCGGAAGAGAAAATGTCAAGAAAAAGGATCTTGAACCTGAGCCAAAAGGGTGTTGTATCTGGTCCTCATTATTATTGTATGCATTGGTATGTTTGAGTGCACAAGAAACAGAAAAGGGCGACAGGGGTGGCGTTAGGTGCCGTATGTTCATTTGGTTTAATTATTCAGGACGTTTCATTGATACCTGTCATAGGCTGAAGGCTAACATCACTAATCACTGTGTCACCACGAGCAGTCATTCCGGAAACATACAAAAAGTTGAGGTAAAACAAAAACTTTAAATATCAAAAAGAAAATCATGAAAGTGGAGGTGAACTAAGTGCGAAAAAGACCAAAGCAATAAGGTCCCAGGAGATACAAATGTAGGGGATTATTAGCACCTGCAATGTGTCGCACAGAAACACGCTGACGTCAGCAACAACCTGAGCCGACCTTTAGAGTGCTGCAGGCTCTAGGTTTCCATCGGCCTGGGGTCTGTGTGAGCAGGGCACTTCTTTGTTCTTCATATCTCTTTGTTCTTCATATCTCCCTCTATTCCCCTGACTTCTAAAATTAGCTCACTATTCATTGTTGCCGCATCTAAAAGTCTTTGTATCCATGATGTGATTTGTGGAGTTTGTATTGCTGATTTTCAAGTTTACCCAGCCTGTTATGGTGCTAATGCTGATGTTACGCATGTTTGATAGCTGCTTAAGTGATGTGTGAATTAGTCACGCCAAATGTGTGAATACAAGCAGCAGTTGTTGATGTGACCTTTACAGATATTGACTCTAGGCCTCAGTTGGCTAATTATGATCCTTTTGGCATGTATTGACTGCTTTCGACAGTTATCAATAGCTGAGCCGAGGTTAATAGTCTATTAGCTTGAATTACCCTGAAAAGTATATGCAATCCGACACACCACTTATGTCTGAGAGTGAGCTCATGTTCTGTTAAACAATCAGCTTAAAAAAGGACTGCTAGCTAGCTTAAGTTTCACTAATATTAGACCATATGTAACATTAGTAAGGAAAAATGTAATGAACTCCAAAAGTCTTTATTTTAAAAATGAATACTGAATACAAAGAGGCCACAGGAAATTATAGAACATCCATATAGTACAATGCAATTGTGTTTCACCCTTTTTGAACACAGGGTATAACGATCCATCAATCAGGATCGCATATCAATTTCATGATGAATGAATGATCCATGATATGGATGGGAAATAATAACATAGATACATAACGCTGTTAGTGAGCAGTGCTAGCAGCTTGAATGTGCCTGTTGTGTGGTCTATAGATAGACCTTCCAGAAAAACGTGATTCTGCGATCGCAGAATTTACCGCATAATCAGCAAAATGGCGCAGATTTTTAAAAGGCCGCATATTTATCAAAAGGCTGCATAATACCCGCATTTTTCCACACAAAATTGGAGGGAAAAAAAAGTTAACTTGTCTTGACGTGAAGTGATGATGATGACGCGACGTCATCAGCTCGCGCATCACAGAAGGTAAACAACACCGTAGAGTGAACGTGTGGAACTCACACGAGAGAGAAAACACCAAGATGAAAAAATCTAATCCATCTCATTTACCGACGAACATTTCAGCTAAAGACCGGGCAAAGCAGTACCCCGATGTCTTGCACGAAAGTGGGGGGAAACTATTCTGCACCCCGTGCAACTGTGTGTTGGAGCATAAGAGAAAATCGACGGTGACGACCCACTTTGATTCATTCAAACATTCGAAAATGCTTTCTGCTGCTGCGGACAAGAACGCCAAACAACTCCCGTTCACCGAGGCATCAACCTCCAAAACCCTTTCGAGGGCTACAAGAAACGAGGTGAGAAGCCTACAAGATTGAAGCTGGTCAGATAACGAACAAGTAAATGAAAACAGAATGAGGCGGAGAAGTGTGTGTGTGTGTGTGTGTGTGTGTGTGTGTGTGTGTGTGTTTAAAATAGCCCAATTGCTTTTACAATAAATAAACATTGAATGTGTTTAATTGAATAGTAAAGGGGTTTAACGTTAGTGGCAGGTTGTGTGTGAGAGAATAAATAAGACAGCCCAATATTTATTTGTTCCGCATATTTCGCAACTTCTCGCAATTTCACCGCATAAAATCACATAAAACCCTGCATGTTTGATCGCATAATCAAGGATTTTAGCCCGCGTTTTTCTGGAGGGTCTATATAGAGAGGCTGAGAGTGTATGGTGGCGATTTAATGCTACAACTCCTCCAGACCCTTCCATGTTCTGCTTGCCCCCTGCTTATTACAGTTAAAGGGTGTTAGCGTCAAAGTTAGCAATAACAACAGCCCAAGCTCACTTAATGTGGGCAGGCTTTTAAGGTGACCAGCTTTGATCGTTTGAGTGGCAAGACATCCTCAGCTTTGACCTGCCACCAGACCTTCAACAGCAGCTCCTTCTATTCTTTCATTGTTAGTTAAAAAAATATATAATTTTTTTTTTGTCTGTGTTTTGTGAGTGAATATCATTGTTACTGACTGTGTGAAATTACCATATGATATTGACTAATATTGATCGCAGATCTTCAATTGAATCCAATTAAAATTGTATTCCTTCTGAACCCCTCCCGATACCCCCATGCACAGTCTGGTAAGCAATTCTCTCAACATTTCTCTTGGTCATATTCATTTTATCCTATCGGCACATATTCTACAATATATAACTTCTGCGCAGCACCTGACACTCTCTTTATCTCTTGCTAGTAGCTAGCCTACTATTATAGTATGTAGCGGGCATCCAAATTAAATAATTCCGTCTCAATATCCATCAAATTCGCTCCAATAGTGCTCCTTAATTAAGATGTATTTCTTCCTTAACAAAATAATTTAAATCCATCCAGTTTGTTCCACTGTTTTGTACACTTGAGACTTTTAAAACTATTTACCGCTGTGGCATTTCCTGTTTAATATAAACTACTACTACTACTACTACAACATCCTTTCAGCGTTTCAGGAATATGCCAGAGATGCCACTGAAATGGTCATTGCACATTTTGGCCATGAAGTGACTGAAGCAGCTGCCGCACCTCTCATCGATGTCAAGCACGCCCGGCGAGATGCAGTGGCAGTGATGACAGCGCTCCACGGCTATGGGGGTTTAACTTTTGCCACAGCTTGCAAAGTGCTCATTTGTGAGTTCAGTGAGCTGTACCCTGACTGGGCTGCACTGGCTAAAATTGCCTGTGTTCTGCCCGTGTCAAGCGTGCCTGCAGAGAGGGGCTTCTCCTTGCTGAACCGTGTCAAGACATCACTGCGGAGTCGTCTGGAGGAGGAGAGAGTTACGCGGCGTATGCGTATTGCAAGCTGCAAAGACACCTTGGACATGTTTCATTTCAACTCGGCAGCAGAGGACTTTGAAAGCAAAGAGAAAGTAAAAAGGGTAGCCTAGGGTAAATGTGATGCCTTTTTTAAAAACGGCCTCCAGATGTTACAGGTGTTTTTTTTAATAGCCTACATTTTAGCGGCTAATGAGGTTTTGCTCAATCGTTCCTGTTCGTTTTGTTTAATCGTTTCTGTTGTTCATTAAATAGTCAAATTGATTTGAGGTCGTTGTCATTCTTTCGTCATAGGTGTACATTATAATTGCGTTTGTAAGATAGACTGTTATTGAAACATGACCGGTAAGTTTCGAATTTATCTGGTAAAATAAATTCTGTCCGGACATCTGACCAGCGAGAAAAAATCCTAGCGGAAACCCTGGGACATACCTGTGATGGCTGACTTGAAGTTCTCCGAGAAGCTGATTCTTGAACCACTGGTCGAAGTCCACGTTGTCAAACAGCTCGTAAGCTGCCAGTCCTACTGCATTGTATACTGCAGACAAAACAACCACAATAGGAGTTTAGAAAATCATCATCATATAGCAGTGCTTCTCAAAGTGAGGTCCGCGGACCACTGGTGGTGAGCGCCCCCTAGTGGTCCGTGAGTATATTGGTAACATTTCACATTTGAAATAAATGAATAAATGTAAGTTTTCCGCACTCTCGCAGGAATATCTCCGCAATGGAGCGAGCTTAAGTTTCACTTTCGATTGCATAATATAGTCAAGTGCAACACCTTTGTCACACATATAGCCGCCTGTTTGTAACATTTTCAGGCGATTTGTAATCTGTTCTAGAAAAACGATGTGTTTTGGGATATTTGTGGAGTTAGGTGGTCCGCGAGTGTTTTTTTATTGGTTAAGTGGTCCTTGGTACGAAAAAGTTTGAGAAACACTGTCATATAGGCTACATTCAGAAGTATTATTCATGGCTGCCACTAGGTGAGATTATACCAGGAGCCAGTAAGCAGCATTTGTCAGCTATAAAGGCAGTTGACGCAGGTGGTCTTGTTATTTTAGCAAATAGGTATGTCACAAAGCACCATCCATTACAAATGACAAATATCAGACAAACTAATGTGCCTCATCCAGTATTTGGCTCATTAAAAGGATCCGTTATATTATGGGTTGGAGGCTCAGATCCTGGGTCCTCCTCTCTAAGCAGTTATATGTCACTGCTGCTACCACCGCACGACTCCATCATCCAGCGATGTCTGCCGCTAGATCAACACTGTGAGGAAACTGCCGAGATCTCTGTGGGCATCCCGCTTCAACAGAGGACCTAATAGTATGCAATCTCAACTCCCTGTGATTTAATTGTGAGTGTGTGTGTCATAATACTAACGGAGAAGCAGCCCTGACCTGCCACAGAGTTATAAATACTAAGACGAGTTAGAGAGGAGGAAGACAGGGTGTAAGGAAACAAGACCCCGGGGACATGAGAGATTAAGTGAGGGAAAGAGCAGTAAAGCCTAAGGGATGACAGTATACAAATGCAACCAAAAAAGAGAATATATAAGTTCAATCATTTAGATTTATTTATTTAGACTTGTCATCTTGGTCTAAAAGTATTGGGAGTCATCTGTTTATCCATATTTCAATGTCCCTTGCTCTCTCTTGTCCAGCTGTCTGCAATGTTTGGGATTTGCGGACAAATCGACATATGGACTGCAGGGGTTTGGATCGAACGCAAAACCTTCTAATTAAAAGAGGAATGATTACCTCACAGCCACAGTTTGGTGTTAAAGGAAAAAAAAAAGTGTTGCTAAATCTGACTCTTCTTATGAGTCCAAATCGATTGTTTAATTCACCTGGCATAAAGGGAAAACTGCAGTCATTAAACATGTAGATGTATAGAAGCCTTTGACTCACCTGCATCCTTCATTAACAGCTGAACAGAGTCTTCCACATTGGTTGGGCCTGCAAAGACAGATAGAAACTAAGGATTATTTTATTGGCTGGAGTAACATGCATACAGTTGAAGGCTTTGTTCAATAATAACAGACAATCTGTAGGATGTATTGGACCCAGTGAGCCCAACTTGAAGCAGCCTTGTCTCCATTATATCTGTCTTTTCTCAATCATTTTACTGGTCTGCTCTCGACCTCTCTGTTAGTCCTTATTGTGTACTTAGTTCTCAAAATCAATAGCTTCCTCCCTTCAACCATAGAATTACACCAGTCTAGATCTGTGAGTGGTTGTAACTTTGGAGGTTGTCACCAGGGAACTTGAAGGTCAGGCCCATATATTGCATGTGACACCTTCTGTAACTGCTAAAAGCAACACACTTCGATGCTTTGCTGTGTTCCAATATAATAAATCACTCTGAAACAAGGCTCTATTTCATGATGAAAAATGGGATCTCACAACTGAAGCAGAGTTTGTGTAACAGGGAAACTGATACAGTATATTACATGCAAGGCAAGGCAATTTTATGTTTACAGCATTTTTCAAACACAAAGGTAATTCATTTGCCTTATGTGTTACCAATTCATTATAAAACAAGCAACCTAATTCAACAGTAAAATGAGAAAAAAAATGAAATATCTTTACAGTATTAATAGAGTGTACAAGTATTAGAAATAAATAAATAAAAACCCAATTCCTGCATTAAAAGGTTGTTCAAAGTAATACAACTGTAATAACTGACCCTGGAGATTCTGAACCATTTCCAGTAGCACGGGTATTAGTGTCTGGTTGTAGGCGTGGAAGATATCCAGGAACAACACTTCTGCACATGGCTAGATAGAGAAAGAGAGCAGAGAGGACAAAAAGGTGGATTATTAGACATAATTGATTGCGGAAGTCATTTTGTTTTTCTCCCAGCTCTGCCCATTCTTAGCAGCCCGCTTTGATTAGGTTGGACACGCAGTGATTCATGAGAATGATTATCACATTAAAAATTAAAGTCAGTGAATACCATTCGATATATACACAAAGAAGAGCTTCATAAAAAAGAGGCTCGTGCACAAACACAGACACACAATGGCAATCAATGCCTTGAGGTTCCAGAGATAATACAAATCCCCCCCCCCCCCCTGGTAGCCAGAGGTCAGGTGACACTTCAACACAGCTTCACAGGATTAAGACAACACAAGCACTTTATATTTATTTCTTAAAGAACGACAGGTGGAAATATTGATAGGGGAAGGTCACCTGTAATCAGACATTAGAATTGGTGACCATGGGAGGATTAGATGGATGGTGACATTTGATCCATGAACCATACTGAGTACAACAATGTGTTAATAAGAGGGTCAAAGGAGGGTGTGCACTGTGTGGAAAAGGTTCCTGTTTTATGAGTGTATTAAATAAAATATAGATTAAACTCCTGCAACATTTAAATGTATCCTTCTTAAGGTATATCTGCAGAATTGTACATGTATCGTTGCAATTCCTGCATGCCAAAATGCGTGTGGCAGCTGGTTATAAATGAAGAACTTTTACTCTTTTTAGGTCAAATTGATAAACGGCAACGCTCTACATTATTATTTATTTTAAACAGCAGAGCAGAGGGATTTCTAAGGGAGAGAGAAATGAGGGGTATACAGAAAAAAAAGAAACAGAATAGAGGATTATGTCATGACTCAGAAAAACAGCTGAAGACAAACCACTGCCTGAGATATGAGCAAAAGCCTGGGGGGCCACTAACTGTTTTATGATGCTGCGATGTATACAGCCTGCCCAGTACCACCGCATAAAACACTTTAAATGTTGAAAATATATCACACACACTAAAGGGCATTAGCATTAAAAAAAGAAAGAATAATAATAAAATTGGAATAATCTTCCGTTATGGTTATTTTAACAAAAAAAAATGTCAAGGGTGGAGAATGTGTGGATGTGTATGCCTATACTTACTCGTAGACTGTATTTCCAAGAGTCTCCACCGGTTTCTTCAACAGCTAGAAAAGAAAATAAGTCTCAGAGCGATGGTCCCATGCAGAGCATTAGCAGAAGAGTGGCTGTCTATGGAGGACTGTCAAGCTAATAACAGTACATGACTGAACTATATTCTGAGATGGCAAATGGTTGTCTTTTAGAAACTGCTGGTCTGAATTACAAACAGTGATTATTTTCTATGTAAAAGTCCAAATGTGTTCTTAAAAACGTTCCGATTCATTACAGAACTAAATCAAATTGCTTTAACTAGCAGAGCTTGACCACTGTTGATGTTGGTTAAAGTTTGACTGTGCAGCTTATCACATAGAAATGTAGAGTTGGCTTCCTCCCTATTCTGGACTGAACCTGTTAACACCGGCAGCCTGCAGGGCCAGACAAGTCTGTATTTTTGGATTAGGCCTGTGTATCTGGGGATGTGCCATTACCAAAGCTCTCAGGGTCCTCTTCCCACATTGCCAACTCTTCCTCTGTGAGGAGGAAGTAGTGTGAGACTAGTCTGCGTCCAATCTCTGTCAGTGTGGGGTGTGTGAAGAATGCCGTCTTGATCTTGTGAGCCTCCAGACTCTCTGGTTTGCTGTCTGAGGGCGGGAGAAGGGAGGGGGAAGAAAGAAAAGAGAACAAATAGAGATTGTAGGAGAGATGGAAATGTTATCATCCGTGTATCTATTATACCAAAAGTCATCTAATAATAGCACTAATAGCTTTTGTTGGTACTTATCTACTCTTCAGAGATTGAATTTTTTCCAATTTTTGGAATTCACATTTCAAAATGATATGGTATATATTATATTTTTTAAATATAAAAATAGGCAGCATGCTCAAAAGGCTTGATTTCAGGCAAAAGCTTTTTCGTCTTCTCGTTTTAAATGGGGAACTAAACATTAATACAAGCAATGTTGGTATTCTTCTGTAGGCCATTTCTTGTCTGTTTTCTAACATTAAACATATATATTTATTTTGTTGTTACGACAACATTTCTATTCTCTGCCAATCATCTTGCCTTTTCAGTAAACATTTTAAATATTAAAGAATATTTTTTTAACTGCGAAAACAAACAACACCAGCAGTTTAGGGGGGGGGGGGGGGGGGATTCTGATGTAAAGCAAAGATGAAAATTAAACTTCACTTTCAAAGCTAAACCTATACTCAACCCGACTGATTTCTCGTCATTAAAACTTCCAAACCTCCTCTTAACCTGTGGCTTCTGAATTCACGCTACTCTCACAGAACTGGGCGTTTCGTTGTTAAACTCTCAGAAACACCTGTCCGTCTATCTGACTGACAGCAAGGGCCTAATAAATCATTCAGACGGCTGCTCGGAGCTGAGCTAGGTCAGTCAAGGCTCAACTTATCGTATAGCTATATGTAACCCTGATAATCGATATACTTTGTTTCCCTGTTTGGAAATGGAAAACAAACCTCACATTGAATTTAGCTCTGCCGCCAAGGCACACTTAAACATTTGACTGAAACCCAAGCATGTACACGAGGACCACAATATGGCTCACTCTGAAAAAGATTGCATCAAAGAAAGATCTTCAATAAGTCTCCCAAAGACGACACTAGCTGGCAGAACAAAGACGGAGTGCTGTGCTCCACAGCTAATGAAGCACTGGTGGCTTCTGTCAGCTTGAAATAAACATGAGCCTTGGTGATGTACTGTGGCGCTCAGTGTTGTGTTCTTTCAGTCAGTGATCAGCTTTGAAGAGCTAGTGGCGTTTTCTGTTGGCCTTAGAATCATAGACTTGAAATTCAAATTTGATTTGTCTAGCTTAAATGTTTTCTTTCTCCTCATTAATGTCTGCAAGTATTATCACTCGTGTTCCGTGTACTTTACTCTCTTGGGTTGTTGTTTTCATCCTTTTTATTCTAAACCCTTATTGCCCCTCTTTCCCACCGCCGTCATATCCTACCCTCGATGTTCTTTGAAGGTTTGTAGGCTTCATTCTTTACAATCATCTTGATGAGGTTCATGCACTGAACAATGAAGCGTTCAAAGGTCACTCCCTCTCCTGCAGGTGTGAACAGGTAGCTGACGGCAAATTCCAGGGAACGCTGGATTAGGGGTATGAACGCACATGGATGGTACTCCAGGAAATCTAACAACTACAAGAGGAGGAAAGACAAAAAACCAGAAGAAGGACAAACATTTGTTAGACGATATAATTAGTCTTCAACATCTTTGAATCAAACATACAACTAATTAACAATTGACAAAACAGAAATGTGTCATTTATTGATATACAAGTCAACTCACAGTTTTAGTGTACAGTATGATCATCTTCTCCAGCTTTTCTCTGCATGTGCTGTCTGGACCAACCTGTCGATCTGCAACACAAAAAGAGAACTCAGGGTTGATACACAGTAGTGCACCTAAAATTATATAATAATCTTTCATATTTGGCAACTATTGTTCAATCTAAATTAGGGATGTAACGATATATTGAATATCGCGATAAATAAATGTCTCAATACCGTCGTGAGACTGACAAAATATACCAATATTTTTTTTATAATTTTTTCTTTTTTTAAACCTTTAGCATGTCAACCAGATGTTCCCATTGAGATCATCAATCTCTTTTTCAAGGGAGACCTGTCCAACATGGCAACAAGTATGTTACAACATGAACATAAAGCAACAGATAACAATAAAGGACATCGTATTTACAGGGCTACATGTACATACCTAGAGACATTGACAAGTACCAACAGTATATTTATATCTCGCCCTGTCAATAACCCTCACCTTCTTGGCAAAAACTGTATTGTTTTTGAAGTGGTGGAGAGACAATGCACAGTTTTACCCACTGCTGTTACCCATGCCCAAAGCATATCTCTCTGTCCCAGCAACATCAGTACCAAGCAAGAGAGTTTTTTCCACAGCAGGGGATATTGTAAACGCCCAAACATCCCAGCTTCTACCTGGAAATGTGGACATGCTCATATTCCTAAAAGATAACTTTGATGATGCTGAGTGAGTGAGTTAGAGTTGAGTTACTTGAAAAACTAAAGTGAAACTTGATTTATTCTATTGCAGGGTCTGATTATTATATTGTTGACACTTTAAAATACTACTATCCTACTAAAATGATGTACAAATCAGATGTATTATTTAATAAAGGAAAAAAAATCAAGTAAAAAAATTACAAAAAAAAAAATCACATTTGTTTTCTTTATTTTTTAATATCGTACAGTGGACTTTTTATCGCGATATTATCGTACCGTGAGTTTTTGGTATTGTTACATCCCTAATCTAAATGTGTTAAATATCTGCTGATTTTTACGTTAACAGGGATTTAACAGTGGCAGAACAAAATGCAACTTTTTTTCCTTAATTATTTAGCTTATGCCTACTTATACAAGTAGGAACTTTTCCACGTTGTTGAAGGTGAAATGTCCACCTCACGTTGCCGCCTTATAGTGGCCCCATTACACATTGGTGTGTATAATAAAGTTAACTTATAAAGGAACTAAACAAATTACCATGAATGACTCACTTGTTGTACAGTTTCGCTCCATAACACCAATTATGATGCTAGAGCCAAAAAAATTTCCCCTGTGGTTTACTCCCTTGTCGGCTGTAGTGGAAATTTTTACTATATCCTTATATGCTTAAACCAAATGCTTCTCAAATCATTGTAAAACACCTATATCATTTCCTGAGATGTGCCGTTTTCTTCTCATACTCTAATGTGGGTTTTATTCCCAAGCGCTTCAAGGCCACAGAGCTGATTTGGCAGACTAGGTTGAGACTCACACAAAGTCACACAACACTTCCCTATTCTGAGAACCGTTATACTATCTCCAGCTCAAAGACAGGGGTCTAATAACAATATGAGACGTGTGAAAGCAGATGTCCAAGCAAACTTTGTCTGCCCGCCTTTTCTTGTATATAAGCGTTTCTATTTTATGACTATTGCGCACACTCCTGCAGACTATCCTATACTCTGTGAGACCTGTGACTTTGTATTGCGTTTTTGTATTTGAAGCTTCAAATAAATAACCAGAAAGACAACTCTGTCTGTTTCACCATTTATTTGTTTGATCACTGACTTGTATTCTCCACAGTATTGAGTCTCAGATTTCCATAACAATTGGCGCTGTGAGCAGGATCTCTGCAAGTTCGATTGGGGACACTACGGACGCTGGTGGTCGCTCCAGGATCTTCGGATTCTCCTCTACCTCGACAGAAACCGTACGGGACGAGAGGACCAGCGCCGGGGTGGAACCGATTGACTTCACGAGATCCAACGAACTCAAAAGGCTTTCAATACTCGGTGAGATGTACAGTGTCTAAATTGTTTAAAGTTAAACGTAATTAAACTCCATGACATTTATGAGAGGGACTGCTCGAAAGTAGGATATTTGGGATATCCATCATAGCCTGGGTGGTTTACGATCAGTCTTTGTGTGATTTGTACTGGGGAACAAAACAAATATCACATCACCGACGGGTGAAAAAAAAGTGTTTTGGTAACACTTTAAAGACTTTGTTATGGGAGCAAAGCAGAGTAGGAGGCTTGTACCACCTCCCCGAGGGTCCGATTGTAGATGTCATGTGAGCAAAACATGGTGAAAACAGTCTGTCTAAATTGAATATATGGACGGAAATGTTCGGATTTCCTAAGGGAGGTTCTTTGAGTGAATTAAAAATCAAAAACCTAAGAGATAAATTACAAGAGTGTGAAGATGGAATGAAAAATAAGAGTAAAGTTAAAGTAAAAGACCTAGACACTCACAGAAAGTGTTTAAAATACTGGGAAGAGGAAGCAGAGTGCCGTGAAAGAAGGCAATTGGCCGCAGCAATAAAAAAGACACAGGCTGACGATGAGGGTGATAAGAAAGAGAAAAAAGGTTTTCTGTTTCCCCCCCCGTATAAACCACACACTTCTCTGTATCCTCTTTGCACAGGCGTGGGGGACCCTCTCCTCGACCTTGGGTTTCCATTCTCCCCTCTCCCCCCCGTTCTACTGCCGGCTGAGGAAGCTGTTGCGGGGGCTGCTGCTGGAGAAGAGGTCAGCATACCGACCCCCGCCGAAACAGCTGCAGAGGAAGACAAACAGAGAGTGAGCAGAGACGAAGAAAGACAGAGAAAAGAAAATGAAGAAGAAGAAGTAAGACTGGAAAAGATCCGGGCCAAGGAAGAGAAAAAGAAAAGAGAAGCGAAGAAAGCAGAGCACTATAAAAAAAGAGCACCTCCGCAGACAGGAGGACAACCAGAGCGACCAGGAGGACGAAGAGCTTAATCTCGTCTGTCCCATGATCCAGGTGGCTGGACATGCTGGTCCGTCACTCGTCTCCCGGCCATGGACCATATCAGAGATGAAGGAAATATCAAAGGATCACCTCCCAGATGTTGAGTTAGGAGGTGCTAAATTCGCTGCAGCACTCCGCATGTTCTGTAGACAATTCTCCCCCACCATGCCGGAGATAAAGAAATTGTTGACTCTGAGAATGGGTCCGACACACGCCAGCCATTTCACCCATCTACTGGGAGGTCATCAGCACATGGGAGACACCAAGTGGGAGGATGCCCTGAACGTTGACTACCGCGATGCTTTGGCCGCCCTCGAGACCGAAATAACTACAAAGTTCCCCGCCAAAGTCGACATGTCAAGGATCTATACATGCAAGCAGAACCCGGATGAAACAGTAAATGACTATGTCCACCACTTAGAACAAGTGTTCATCGAGAACAGCGGCATTATCAAACAAGAGGCCGGGGAACAAGCCGTATTGGGAGTCTGGGAGACACACCTCAGCCACGCTTTCCTCAACGGCCTATCCCCAGCTATTTCTGCATCGGTGCGAAACTCCTGCATTGGCGTAATGGACGGTGCCCGGCTGGAAGAAATTCGTCGACATGCCGTGGTCCACTTCACCATCTCCAACCCGGCTACTTCGTGCTGGTCAAGGATTTCCGGAGAAAGAGCTGGAAATCCAATCGTTGGCAAGGTCTCTACCAGGTGCTTCTCGTCACCCAGACGGCGGTCAAGGTCGCAGAGAGAGCTACGTGGGTCCACGCCAGCCACTGCAAGGTCGTAGTCACAGGAAAGGAGAAACGGTAGAAGCAGACGACAACAAGTGACGTGTCCTAGTCACCAACGGAAGACGACAACAAGTGACGTGTCCTAGTCACCAACGGAAGACGACAACAAGTGACGTGTCCTAGTCACCAATGGAAGATGACAACAAGTGACGTGTCCTAGTCACCAATGGAAGACGACAACAAGTGACGTGTCCAAGTCACCACCAGCACCACACTTGCACTACATAGATGTCACGAGCGAGTGCCAGCTGAGCGGTTCCATATGCCTCTGGTTCCTCGTTTGTGTTATCGGTGTGCAGAGTCTGACTGTCCGTGTCACAAAATCGACCGAGGGAATACACACACACACCCTATGGAGCATTCCCGCCACGTGATGAGGGCTCGCCTGGAAAGACGACAACGCAACTGTGAGCAATGTGGAAAGTGCGGATACGACTGGAGAGCCTGGACAATCATAGAATGGTTCCTCTGCATACTTGCCATGATAGTTGTGTTAGGACTATTCCTATATTTTATGTATCCATGGTCAGCACACAGCATGTCAGCCAAAATCGAGGTATCTAAGAGACACATTGGGAAAGCAGGGCGAACCACATGGGCAGAGGGGCTGGTCAAGACAGGGATTGGTAACATTACTCTAAGGGATGGGGAAGATAGCACAGTGCAGTTAGACCCGTGCGACTACATGCATTGCCCAGACCCTAAGCGACCACCACAAGGTAAAAAGAGATCTGACGTCCGCTGGAGCTAAATTCGTTGGCGGCCTGTTCCCATGGTGGGGTACAGTAAACAATGCCCATAACATAGATACCTTACACGTTCGGCTAGAGAACCTCACTTACGAGACAACGCAAGGCTTCCAGGCATTGACCCCATTCATAATAGCCTCTAGGAACATGCTCATGCAGCACCAATTTGCTCTTGACCTTTTGTTTGCCTCAAAGGGTAGCCTGTGTCATGTGATCGGTGACTCCTGTTGCACTTACATTCCCGACGCCACCAAGAACATCACTGACACCGTGCTGCATCTTAACAACCTGTTAGCTGACATGAAAGTGGATGACATATCCAACGCAGGTGGCTGGGACTGGTGGTCCTGGCTTACATCAGGCGGGTGGGAAGCATGGCTGGCTAGGATAGTTACACCCCTGGTGATCATTTTCGGCCTATTAATCAGTTGCACCTGTTTGATTATCCCAATACTGAAGAAGTGCGTTTCCAGCATGGTATCCTCAGCTTTCGTTCAGTATACTGCTATTCCATTACACGACAATCCTTTGAGCCACAGTGAGATAGACCAGATAGAATCAGAAGAGCCTGATTTCGACACTACAATATAATCCATGTGAATCCTCCTTTTATGCTTACATTATATTGGAGTCTGTCCTCCACAAAACAGCCAGTTTTCTATGATATATTTGTGATGTGTTTACTTAAACCAGCGATGGAGTGTATTCATTGATGTGTTATATCAATCTATCCTATCATTTGTTATTTTTTTCATTGATCAAGTATGATCAAAAGGGGAGAATGTAGTGGACATTTTTATTATATCCTTATATGCTTAAACCAAATGCTTCTCAAATCATTGTAAAACACCTATATCATTTCCTGAGATGTGCTATTTTCTTCTCATACTCTAATGTGGGTTTTATTCCCAAGCGCTTCAAGGCCACAGAGCTGATTTGGCAGACTAGGTTGAGACTCACACAAAGTCACACAACACTTCCCTATTCTGAGGACCGTTATACTATCTCCAGCTCAAGGACATAATAACTAATAACAATATGATACGTGTGAAAGCAGATGTCCGAGCAAACTTTGTCTGCCCGCCTTTTCTTGTATATAAGCGTTTCTATTTTATGACTATTGCGCACACTCCTGCAGACTATCCTATACTCTGTGAGACCTGTGACTTTGTATTGCGTTTTTGTATTTGAAGCTTCAAATAAATAACCAGAAAGACAACTCTGTCTGTTTCACCATTTATTTGTTTGATCACTCTGACTCTCCACAGTATTGAGTCTCAGATTTCCATAACACGGCCTCATTGATGAAACCATTACGGTCTCTGACTTTCCTCCAATAACTGTGAACAGCCAGGGTCATAGTTTCCTTTCCCTTTATACACACACACATTCATTTCTATCAGCCACTGCTCATTTCAGATTTAAGGGGGTATGTAGAGCAAAACAACATTGCATTTTATTGACCTTCTGTCCATGTCAATGTCTCCTTGTTTGCAAGTGTAAAACAGCTGGTGAGCAGGTGTTGTGTAAAGTCATCAAAGTCATTGAGGTCACACATCTGAACCAATGAAACATGTTAATAACATCTATGGACTGAGATCAATAAAGAGAATGACAGAATGACAGAAATTGAATGACAAATTCTAAATAACCTTGAAAAAAATGTTTGTGACTGCCAGAAAATGGATAGGTGGCCTCAGGTGGATGATAGACATCTAGCAGGGAGAGCCAGACATCTTCATGGACCCAAAAGACTGCCCCCAACAAAGCCAGTTTACATAGCTGACCTTATCATTCTGTGCAGAGCTGATTTTCTCCCCAGCCCGGCTGTGAGCAGCAGTTCTCATATCTGCCCAAATACCAACAGGACTCCCGTCTCCATTTCCATCAGCAGAGTAAATATTGGAAGTGATATTTGTTGCAGACATCTGCTACTATGGCAGTTTTTAGAGTCGTGTCTGACATTTATCTTTCACTCACTGGGTGTTGTCAGGACAAACTTCCATTGAAAAGAAGAAAGGAGCAGTGATAGTGAAATCCAACAGTGAGCGAATGTAGCACCCATAAGGTTGAGGTTGTCTACCTGCACATGCATGTTTATACCACAAGGGGGCCGATCACCTGATGGTTCATCATTGTTTTATGCTGGAGATGAACAGAAGAAGTGTGTCGGTGTGTTGTGCTTTGAGATCGTTTGAGATGCTGACATCTTGCACATGTGCCTTGTGGAAGTTAATAAATTAACGTTTTCTACACCTATAATACCCTTGTGGTCTGAGTGGTGTAACAATTTGGAGGTCTTACCGAGATTATTAACTTCACGGCGAAAGGTTCCCGGAAAAGCACGGTAAAGACGGATACTGGAGAGCGACAGGTAACGTGGTTCGTAGCTAGGCTAAGCTAACAGTTCAAGTGTAGTGTAGCTAGTACGGTTCTGCCTCGTTTGTTGTTTTTCCCGTGAAAAAGTCTGGTCGAACTGCGTACTCAGAAACAAGATGTCAGATCACAGAGAAGATGTTCTAAATGATTTTAAAAAACTGTTAGGACTGACTGTAAAGGAATTGCAGCAGTGTTGTGAGCGTAGCAACCTCACTGGAAAAGGATATGTGGACATTCAAAATAAAGGCAGACGTGCCCTGGTAAAGCACGTTATACAGTAAGAAACAGTTGGAGATGGAGGATGAAGTAATGTCCATGCTTTTGGAACTAAACGATCTACTGGACATTCTTCAAGAGAGCCAGCCGGAGACCTTTGTCGATGGAGCAGCGCCGTTTGCAGCCCAGGAGAGAGAGGAGCAGGTGGATCCGTGCAACCCACGAGGGAAGCTCAACAGGGAGGTCACACGCAGCCTTTGTCGTCTCAGGAGCAGCGTGCGGGCATGGTGGCCCCGGAAAACGAAACTCAGCGCAAAGGCAGGGACTCCATCAGCAACAACAGCTGCTGTGCTGCTGTATCCAATGGATTCAGAAAGGACTTCAGGATTAACGGTGAGGTTGGTGAGTCAACCTCAAGAGATACACTGAGCTTTAGTAGCCTTGAGCACCAGATTGACAGTGGGTTAAGGAAAAGTTATCCTGAAATAGAAATTATGGTAGCAGTTATTCGTGCTGTGAGGCCAAGATTGAAGCTAAGGAGTAACTTAGAGGGAAAAACTGATCTCACCCTATCCACTCTAAGACAAATATTGAGAGCCCAATATGCAGAAAAGGATGCAACTGTGCTTTACCAGCAACTAACAATAGCTGTGCAGGGACTCAGTGAAACATCACTTGATTTTCTCATCCGAGTGTTGGATCTGTGCCAAAAAGTCCTGTTTGCATCTGAACGTGCCCAGTCTGGCCTGAGATATAACAAAGAGCTAGTCCAAAGTCAGTGTTTTCAGTCTATTATGACAGGCCTGTCAAATGACAACATAAGAGCAGAGATGAGAATGTATCTGCAAGACGAGAACAGTACAGATGAGTTACTGCTGCAGAAAATACAAAATGCTCAATATAATGAAAATGAGCGGGCTCAAAAGATGAAAGCTACAACCAAAGCCAGTCATAGAGCAGGTTTGAACTAGGGGTGCAACAACTAATCGATTAAAATCGATTACCAAATTAGTTGCCAACTAATTCAGTCGTCATCACGTGTGTTTTACGTGCCGTTAAGCTCCAACGTTATTGGTCTTTTTATCGGTACTGGAGACATTTAAAAAATATATGTCATGTATTATTGCTACATAAACATTATATCACAGTTTTAGTGTCGCCAACTCGTTTCTAAAATGCAAAAAGACAAACAAAAATGCGTCTATGATGTATTTTCGATCTTTCTCTCCCCGTCTGTGTGCGAGGGGGCGGGGCAGTTGACACACACGCAGCTGCTACATGCAGCAACACACACACATACGGAGGAGATGGCGGAGAGAACGCGCTCCGAGGTGTGGTTAAACTTTACCCGTCTCCAGGTGGACAATGCTCGTTGCCAAAAGTGCAATAAGAGTTTAGCATGTAAGGGCGGTAACACGAGCAATTTGTCTAAACATCTTGCAAAAGTGCACCACATCCAGACGGAGAAATGCACATCTTCCGGCGCAGACTGAAAACTCATCTATTTCGACTCCACTTCGAGCGATAGAATTACTAACAAAGCACTTATATACTAACATAGGACTGCAGGGGTAGACATTAAGGGTAAAAAGCCACCGGCCCGGAGGGCCAGTGGAATTGTATTGTCACTGGCCCCACCATTGTAACCACTGGCCCGGAGCATTCATCCAAAAAAAAAATATCGACTAATAATGAAGAAAATTAACACATTTGTTGCTATAGTAATTTATGCACTTACTACTTGTACTACAACATTTGAACAATCAGTTCTTCCTCATTTTCCTCAATTGTTCATATTTGGTTTATTAAAATAATGATATTGTGGTCATTGTTAAAAAATGTCTGCTATTATTATGAGTATTATTATTTGTATAATGCGCTTTCTGCCTTCCTGTCATTAGGAGTTAGACATGTAATGGCTATAGATTAGATTAGATCCTTCATTATCCTAAACTGCTGGGACCTCTAGCCAATACCTTTATATGTTCTGCTCTTCACTTGCTTGTCAGCAGGTCGGCATTGATGTACAGAGCCGATAGAAGACCTTGTTTATATTGGCATCATCGTGAGAGGTGCAGTGACGTGTCCTAAAACCAGGAAGTAAGCTGCTGATTCCCTCCACAAAAAGTAATGGGATTTCTCCACAGGGTTTTGGAAAATAGCTGGAAATAAGGTCTGTGGAAAACAAACCTGTTTGATAAATGCACGTTTTGTTCTGCCGGATAATCTCCACATGTCTACCCTACTTTTATAATTTTCGAATCATAAATCTAATCGATAGATTATAAAAGGGTTTTAGGACGCGTCACTGCACCACTAGAAGCCAACTCCATCGATCAAGCTGAAAC
This sequence comes from Harpagifer antarcticus, assembly GCA_902827135.1. Taxonomy (NCBI): domain Eukaryota; kingdom Metazoa; phylum Chordata; class Actinopteri; order Perciformes; family Harpagiferidae; genus Harpagifer; species Harpagifer antarcticus. The sequence continues at coordinate 12,070,183 of CADEHL010001172.1, forward strand.
TTTCTCTCCCTCTTCTTCTCATGCTCCCTGTCACTCTCCTTTAACTCCTCCGGTGACTTTCTTTTATTTGAAAATTGTTTTTTGGCCGGTTACCGCTGGTATTAAAAACATTTTGGCGAATGGTTAGGTGGCGCGATAGTCTGTCGTGAAGGAGCGCGCTCACGGGAGCCTGCTCGCGCTGCGCTCCACAGCAAACAGCTGTTTGCTTTTCTCCCAACAACGACAAGCGACTCACGAAACGCTATGTGGTAGCGTTAATAAACGAAACAATTTAACAAAATTGCTAGTCAAAATACCAATACCACAGGAAACATTTTTTTTTAAACAATATTTGTAGTGGCCCGAGCGGGCAAGTGGAAAGTACGTTATGCTGGCCCGGGGTGTATGAATAGTGCTTCCGGGCCAGCGGGCCAATTATAATGTCGAGCCCTGGACTGGCTTATCTATAGCCAGCTGAGTAGCACTTGAAATGTTTGGCTCTATGATACCTGCTGTACTTATATGATTCTGTTTTTCTTCAGGGCTGTGTCTTCCTGGTCGTATGTACTTATTGTAAGTCGCTTTGGACAAAAGCGTCAGCTAAATGCAATGTAATGTAATGTAATGTAATGCACCGGGTTCGACTGTCTTTCTCGTAGCTCTGTAGCCCCGTCCACGAGCAACGTTTCCACGTCAGGTGTTATGTATGCTAGCAGCAACACACAGAGTTAACTCAATTATACAAACATGGGTTAATGATTAGAGGTAACTGAGTTATTTATTTTGTTAAAGTTTCAGCTATTCTGTTTACAGTTCTGTCATCAGATTATTTAATATGATTTGTTAAAACATTGTTGTTTCTTTTGATGTGAAATATTATTTATTTAATTTAAATAAAAAGCAATGTTAGTTTTGTTCAAAATGTGTTTAGTTAATGTAATAATATATGTATTTTTGAATCAAGTATTCATCTTTATTGTCTTCATTGTTAGTTTCCACATGCCTAAAACAACCTCAAGCTAAATCTAAAAGTTGATGGCTAAATAAGAGCGCTTGAGAAATTGTGCAAGGCATAATAGTCCGAACAGTCGATTAATCGATTGATGAATCGATTATCAAATTAGTCGTTTGTTGCAGCCCTAGTTTGAACTCAGTAGAGCAGTGTGAGGATGAGAGCGTCCCCTTAACAACTCCCAAATCTGCTAAAACTAGTAAACCAACAAAAGATAACTCCCTATTTACAAAAATAGAAGAGAGCAATACAGCAATCAGAGAGCTTACAGGACAAGTAGCTTCACTCTTGCAAAACCGGGCATACATCTGTGGTAGTTCCAGGGAAGCAAATGCAGTGCATGCTCTGTCGAAACCAACCTTAAAGTTAAAACCGAAATGCTGTTTGAACCTGACGAGAACCTCTCGCTAGAGGAGGGACTCAAAATAACCTGTCAGTTGAAAAATGTATCTTGCTCTGCTCGCAAAGTGAACATCTACGTGAGCAACACCAATCATCATGACATCACAGTGCCAGGTAAAATTGTGATAGGGAGCATAAAAAGAATAACAGACTTCTACCCTGTTTACTCAGAGGAACATCAGGTTAGCTCGGTGGTAGTTGAAAAGTGTCAAACCCAACCCAACCACAGAAAAGTGTCAGAGTGATGGCCAAGGCAAACTGTGGGATCCACCTGCTAATGTGAACCACTTGACAAGTGAACAACAAACATTCATTAAACAAATGAGTCAGGTGTGTTTGCTACACACAAAGATGAGGTAGGCTACATAAAGAACCTAAATATGGACATTAATGGCGCATTTCCACTGCAGCGGGTAGCCCCGTTTAAGCGTCCTTAATCGTCCTCAAGCGGCCAGGCCAGTTTTTGGTGGCCTTTCCATATAGCGTAGCACCGGCTAGCGGGTACTTTTTCCCTCTTTTGCGTATTTTTCATAGTCTTATATTTCAACAGTTTTATGACAAACTGTGACTTTTTTGACATGGAAATTATTTTTTAAGATTGACAAACATCATATGTGTAATTCATGGCACAATTAAAACGGGATCGAAAGATAAGTTTTCTCTCTCCATTGACTTCAATACATTATTTTTCCAAAATAAGGTCCCATGGACCGGAAGTAGATGGGCGTGACTTCGCCACTCTATTCACATTCTAGGCTTGTTTGAGACAAGCGAGACCTGCGCAGTTGCGATCAACGTCTTGCTAGTGCGTTGCATGATGGTTAGTCATTTTGTCCGACTTGCTCTGGAGGCTCGCCTACATGAGACGTTGAAATCTCGCGGGACAAAGACGCCGCAGCCTTGAGAGTGCGGCGAGGCGGCGCAGTTCCTCTCCACGGGCTGTAGAAGCGAAATGCTTGATCGGAAACGACTCGCTGGTATCTCGAGCTGAGCGCTCATTGGTGGTTTTTACCACGTGCTGCTGATGAAACTCCAATTGGCTCGCCAAAAGTTTGTTGTTGTTTGTGTCAGTTTTACGTCGCCACTTCCATTCACATTTTTCATCATTGTTCCACAATGTTTATCATCATGAATATATACTAGACTTGCACTGCTTACCGTTTTCATTCTTTATATATATATATATATATATATATATATATATATATATATATCTTAGCATATTCATACACACTGTTCATACTGCTCAGTCACAGGCTGCTGTGTATATCTAGGGTATTCATACCCCTCACTGTTTATTTATCATTCAATTCATTCTATATTTTATTCTGTAGATTGTGTACATTACTTTTCACTGTACTGCTTTTTGCACTCCTGGTTATAAGCTAAACTGCATTTCGTTGTCTCAGTACCTGTAATATGTGCAATAACAATAAAGTTGAATCTAATCTTGAGCAGGAACAAATGTATTTACTTAGTGCATGTCTGACATTAACGATTAAACACATGTGTGCATTCTTTATAAATGCAAATCGAGTCAAGCCGACTCCGGAGGCCGCGGTATGCACCTTAAAGTTGTTTGCATTCCGCTAAAAAACCGAGAGAAGAAGACGAAGCCGACTCCGAGCTGTCCGATTTCAGGCGAGCTTTTTGAGACCTCCCCCGGCTGCGATCGGCTATTCTCGTCTACTTTCGAGGCGAGCCGCAGCTCGTCTCAAACAAGCCTTCTCCCTCCGCTCTGTTTCTGAAGGGCGGAGCTCCGCTCCCTCCACACACACACACACACACTCACAGAGACAAGAGCGGAGGAAAGGAGGAGAACAACAAAGTGTAAAAAAGTCAAACAAATCTGCATTATTGCCCCAAGTTTCAAATTCGTTAATTATTATTTTTTAACCGCAAGCTGTTAGCGTCACGGGAGAAGGACACACACACAGCCTGCTCAGGTGAACGCGACAACGAACGTAGCGTGCGCATTCTAAAAATAGCTCACAGATGGTGAGCAGCAGAGGTGGGACCAAATCATTGTTTTTGCAAGTCCGAGTCAAGTCTCAAGTCTTTTCGCTCAAGTCCGAGTCAAGTCTCAAGTCAGGATGGGCAAGTCCAAGTCCTAAACTTTGACAAAACGAGTCTTAAACAAGTTGTGAAGAATAATCTTCTGGGATTCAATGCAGAGCCAATGTTGAAGAATGGAGACGGAATAACTTTCATCAAACACGGAGATTTATTGAAGTATCGGCCGGAGAGGGCACACTCAGTTTCACACGTGAACCATCTTCCACCGAGCGGCACTCTAAAGGTTCACAGAATATAATCACACAATATTATGAACAAAAGGCGGATCCCAAATGTACACGCCCTTTCTCTGCTAATTATAAACAGATGTAACAAACTGCACAAAGACTCAGAGGACAAGATGCTCCCTCTTTCTCCACAAAGCCAGGCATCTGACCTCTGAGTTGACCCTAAGGATGGCATGATCATATTTCACAGATTGAGGGAACAACACTCTAACCAGAAACAGAAGTTCGCAGATAAGTTCCCAATTCGATACAGGGGAACAGACAGGATTAAAATATTCTCTAACACAAGTCATTGTGTGCTTTTCACCAAATGTAATGACATTGATCAACAGAATAATAGTTAATAATCAAACTGCTCTTTATTAGTCAGATTAATAATTTAATAATCCATTTTCTCTCTGCTGGTAAAGTAGTTTTTTTCTATTTTAAGAGGGATCAGTAAGGTAAGGCTACCGTGACGGTTTGATTCAGAAGGAGTTTAAGTTTAAGATCCCTGATGTTGAGGTGACCAGAATGTTTATTTCCACTGTGTACAACATGTTATAAGGGACCCACAATCTATCTTTATGCCAGGGATAATGTGCAGCGAGGCGGGCTATATGGGGAAAAGAACACCTGAATCTAGATCCCTCTGCAGGTGGTACTTTAACTATGTTTTGATGCTAATACTTTTCTACTTGTAACATTTTGAATGCAGGACTTTTTATTGTACAGGGTTCCTGCAGGTTTCGCCAACTCCTTTTTAAGACCACTTTGAATAGAATTTAAGACCTATTTCACGGCAATAAAGTATGAAGGAAAATGTATATGAAAGAAGAAATACGTCCCATAATCACTTACAAAGTAAATGTATTCATGTTCAACATAAGAACAGTGACTGAACATAACAGCACAGAACTGTGTTAGTGTGTTAGACAAAAAGTGTGTCTGTGTGTGATTGAGTGTGTGTGTGTGTGTGTGTGTGTGTGTGTGTGTGTGTGTGTGTGTGTGTGTGTGTGTGTGTGTGTGTGTGTGTGTGTGTGTGTGTGTGTGTGTGTGTGTGTGTGTGTCTCTGAGAGAGAGTGACAAGAGCTGTATTCAGAGCTCTGCTGCCTTGGCTACACTATTTCATCGTTGCTGTTGTATGATTGGTGTTTAGCTACGGTATTTAGCGTCTACAGCACCTCCGCTTTTAGGGTTGACGTAGACCCAAACTTCGCCCGGAGGTCCCCCGGTGTTGTTGCGGGAGCTGCTGCACTAGCTAAAGCTACATTAGCAAAACAAACGCTAATTTCTTTTGCAAAAGGTGCAGCGGGCTTCAAACACGTTCCCTCCACTGGTTTCAACCAAGCACTAAATTAGATGTTTTTCAACCAAATACGGTTGAACTGACACTTCCCCATATTCATTTGTAAGTAGATTCGAAGATAGGCTACATGAGCTGAAGCTTGGTTGCTAGGTTACTAGCTGGGTGTTCTCCAATAAGGGGCCGGGGGAAACAAAGTTAGTGATTACTGGTTCCATGTTGATTTAATTCAATACAAATTGTTGGGGGGAACTGAAAGGCTATTACCGTACTGGTTACTTTGCAGCCCGGACATTTCTCCCAAAACACATTTAGACGCCATCGCAACACAGAAGTACCTTTAAAATCTTTTTAAGGCCTTACATTTTTAAGGCCTTAAATTCAGATTAACAAATGTAAGACTTTTTAAGAAAGAAAGAAAAAGCAAAGGAAAGCACAGCAGGATGTTGAACCATGTGTTGAACCAGATGAAACAGAGGAGTCAGCAAGCTTAGATGAGGCTGAGTATTATTGGGCTAATAGGTTGAGACATCGACATCATCAGTCTGAAGAGCAGGATGCTTCACCTCCAGCCTTTCCCAACACAACACATCAGCCTCAACTAGACGTTGTCGCAGAGGAGTTCAGAATGGAGAATCCTGTGCAGATGTTTATGGACAATAACACTAGTGACACTCAAGAGCGAACACAAACTGTTCAGCCTGCCAAATGTTCAAGAAAATGACCCTTTTGACACAACCACAGAGAAAGAAACGACCCAGAGAAACACTGACTTATGAGACATTGGGTCATCCTGTTCATCGTTTGGTAGGGCTTCACATAAACCCACTTTATGTTAATGCTCTTGCACCAGCATATGGACAATGCAATGTGCCCTGGCCATCTCCACAGGTGTTTGGGACGTACATGGTTCATCCTATTCCTGTAGGATATTACTGAGAGGATTAATATGGACTGTCTCAAATGTGGATACAGTAACAGACTGTTTTTGAACCAACTGGTTACTGTTAATAGTTACTGTTAAAAGTTGTGTACTATAATAGTGAAATGTGAAGGACATTTAAAAACATTTACTTGTTTTCAAGCCACTGCCATACAGTAGGTAATGTGAATGTCAATGTAATGTGTTTTCATCCGAAAGTTCCATAATCAATGTTGTGCTATGAATGCTAATGTTGAGGACAACATTTAGTTTGCAGTGGAGGAATGTAGCACCCATAAGGTTGAGGTTGTCTACCTGCACATGCATGTTTATACCACAAGGGGGCAGATCACCTGATGGTTCATCATTGTTTTATGCTGGAGATGAACAGAAGAAGTGTGTCGGTGTGTTGTGCTTTGAGATCGTTTGAGATGCTGACATCTTGCACATGTGCCTTGTGGAAGTTAATAAATTAACGTTTTCTACACCTATAATACCCTTGCGGTCTGAGTGGTGTAACAATAACATAGCTGCCATTCAACTGGGCGGCTAGCTACCACTCAAAAGGGTGTCACTTGTTGGGTGTTTCATCGCATAAACTTTCCCAAGGGAATGATTTTATAAACTCAGGAACTCTACATGCATTTCAACCATAGGCTACACACTACAGGCTAAACGGAGTTGCCGTACCACAGTTCTAGGTGATAGAAAAAGTCCCATGGTTCAGGAACTAAAAGATTGCGTAGTAGAACTTTGCTGATTGTTCAGACACTGTCATAGCTGGTAATGCTTCATCTACACTTTAAGGAGAACATTGGCAGACTCTAGTATCAATATCAGAACGAGGGAAGGACATAACTTGCTGTGAGATTAAGAGAAAAGAAAGAGTACACAGGAACAACTTCAAGAGAGCAGGTGCGAAATTGAGAGGCAGTAATGGTTAAAAGAGTGAGAATGATAGAGGGAGAACAAAAATGAAAGAAATGTATCACACTAAAGCACATATAACTATAAGGATGTCTAAAGTGTATATTAAGATGGGGAAATTATTATAAAAGACTAATGTTGGGCAGGAACACAGTAAGGGATCACTTTCACACAATCCAACAGAATATTGGTGGATGAGACTTACATGTTTTGCTTTGAAAGGAGAGACAGAATGGTAAGAATAATTTATCATTTTCAGACAGTTATCGCTTGAAGCAAAGAAAAGAAAAAAAATAGATAAGAAAAACTAAAATAATGAATAGTGCAGAATGAGGTCGGGTCACCATCAGAGATACAGGAAGACATATTTAAAGCATCCTTAACCTGCTCTCAGGAGTACAAAGATTGTCATTCCTTGAGTCAGACTCACACATGCTGTGGGCATAAGTTGTACTTAAATGTTATAGACGTATAAAACCCAAGCCCCTAGAACAGCGATACTCAACCCGCGGCTCGCGAGCCGCATGCGGCTCCTTTAAGACTAGTTGCGGCTCTTTTAAGTCCTACTTAAAAAAAAAATAATCTAAAACAATCTTTAAAAAACGAAAAACAAAAACATTGTCAGCAGAATTCATCAACATTTCATTATCACTCACAAGTCACACATCAGTCATCACACACATCAGTCTATTAAGCCGCCCCCCAATCCCTCTGAACAACCAATCACAAATTATTTCAGGTTTCGCGCTCTGGTTGCAGGTGCGCGAGATAATTGCTCCGTCACACTGGGAAAATTAGCTTACAGCACTATGTAAAAATGACAAAGGAATATAGGAAACGAAAATATGAAGAGGAATATCGAACATTTAAAGAGGACTGGGAACTCGAGTTTTTCTTCGTCTCCACCGGTTCGGGAAAATGCATCTGCCTGCTTTGTGACAACGTCATTTCACAATTTAAAAGGTCCAATTTGCAGCGCCATCACGACACAAAACACCCGAAGTTCAGTACCGACTTTCCGAAAGGTGGAGAGCTGAGGGTGGAAAAGCTGGCGAGACTCAAACAGAACCGAACTGCTCAAAAAAACTTATTCCACACTAATAGGAGTGAAAGAGCGACAGAGGCATCCTACAAAATCACACATGAACTGATGAAAAAGATGAAGCCATATACTGATGGAGAAATGGTGAAGGATTGCATACTGCTGGCTTGTTCAACGTTGTTTCCTGAGAAAAAAGACCTGGAACGAGAGGTAAAAAAAATGCAACTGTCGGATTCTACTGTAGCTAGGAGGGCATCAGACATTTCAAAGAACATTGCACATACTCTTAAGGACAAACTGTCATCCGCTGAGTTTGTCAGCCTTGCAATGGACGAAAGCTTGGATATCAATGACACGCCACAATTACTCATCTTTATCCGAGCGATCAACAGTAAGTTTGACATTACAGAAGAACTGCTTGACATGGTTTCACTGAAAAATGGAACAACGGGCATTGAAATAAAAAACGCTGTGCTGAAAACATTCTAAAAGTTTAACATTGGACCAGAAAAAATCACAGCATTCACAACAGATGGCGCACCGGCGATGCTTGGTAAGAGGAACGGAGCCGTGGCTTTGCTGAAAGAAACGCTGAAAAACGGCGGGGTTGCTGCGGAGGGTATTTTCTCATACCATTGTATTGTGCATCAACAAGCCTTGTTTGCTAAGTTCAAATGTCTGAATGAAGTGATGGCAAATGTAATCGAAGTGGTTAATTATATCAGGGCCCGTGCAAGAAACCACTTACATTTTAAACTGCTGTGTGAGGAGTTTGACACTCACTATGGAGATTTGGTGTTCCACACCGAGATCAGATGGCTGTCTAAAGGACGTATGCTTGCACATTTCATGGACCTGCTTGAACCCCTGAAATCCTTCATTGTCGGCCAAGGGGAGACTTCCCGATTTTCCTTTTTGGATGATAAAGAGTGGGTGCTGTCTGTTGCATTCCTGTGTGTCATTACGCAGCACTTGAACGAACTTAATCTCAAGATGCAGGGAAGAAACAAGACCGTGTATGAGCTCTACACGGCTGTCAGAGTATTTTCTGACAAACTGGATGTACTCGAACAAAGTGTCCGTGGTTCTGATTACCGTTTCTTCCCCACCGTGCAGAAAGTGATGGCGATGGATGCAGACGCTCTCCTGCCCTGTCAATCACAATTCTGTGATGTGCTAACTGAGCTCAAGCAAAACTACACATCAAGATTCCACGACTTCAAGGACCATAGCAATATTTTTCTACTTGTGAAAAACCCATTCCTGATTGAGGTCAATGAAATGAAGCAAATAAGCGACCAGCTCGGACTTGTGCAGCTTCAAATGGAGTTCGTGGAGTTAAAGAGCTCAGATGAACTTCAGCGTCAGTTTCGGATTACAGATGTCGTGGACTTTTGGAAACTGGTGGGGCATCTACCAAATATCTCCAGACTGGCAAGACGCATCATCTCAATGTTTCCGTCCACATACCGGTGTGAAGCAGCATTCTCTGCGCTCTCAAAAATAAAATGTCGCAACCGAAACAGATTGAGTCTGCAGCACACAACAGAGGCCCTTCGGATCGCCGTTTCCAGCGCAGAGCCCGACTTCAAATCACTTGTGCGGCAGAAGGAGTGTCAGAAATCACATTGAGTGTGAAGTAAGTACAACATTACTCTTCTGACAACCCCTGCTGTCTATAATCTGCTGTTATATGGACTGTGATTATCAGTAAACATGCTGTCTGTTATCTGTTGTTATGGGCAGTGAGGATCAGTAAACATGCTGTCTGTTATCTGTTGTTATGGGCAGTGAGGATCAGTAAACATGCTGTCTGTTATCTGTTGTTATGGGCAGTGATGATCAGTAAACATGCTGTCTGTTATCTGTTGTTATGGGCAGTGATGATCAGCAATGTGTGTTTTGTGGTTGCAGTGAAAATAATAAATCACAGTTATTGCACTGTACATAATGCGTTTCATTCCTTAGTAACATATTACTATTATCCATATTCTCAAATGCATAATGGTTTCAGGGAGGAAAGGAGCGCTTTTGGATTGTGGCTCTTGCAAAAATATTTTTTCGTCAATGTGGCTCCTGATTAGGACAAGGTTGAGTACCACTGCCCTAGAATGACTTGGCCTGAACTTTAATTTGACACATTATGCTTGCTTTCATGAGACCTTGACATTGGGTATATTCTCATTAAGCCTTTGAGTAGGTGAGCCTACAGTATTCATTAGATTAGGCACCGGTAACTACTGAATGGAAGTGCCTCGGATCAGAGATGCAGCAAAGATAATGAGACAGATAAAAACACAAGTACTCACAGCATTCCAAGAACTGCTTTAGCCTCTCAAACACAGCGTTCAGGAAACCCTGAAAGGGAAAAGATGAAGAGAGGGCGAGATAAAGTTTAATGTCTTTGACATTTCAGTGATTGCATCACCAGTACTGCTCAGAAGCAGATATATTAACAAGGGAATAACTTTGGTGTGTGTTGCATGTGTATCAATGCAAAGGCAAACCCGCCTCTGTACTCAGAAGTATAAATAAAAGTGCCGGCTTCACATTATGAAAGAAAATCAATTTCTGGGGCCTGGTGCAGATGTGGCTTAAGATAGGAAATTAGATGATAGATGGGGATACAATCGGTTTAGTTTTGCCGCAATGTTCAGCCATGAGATCAAAAGCACTTTCTTTAATCACACACCCAGCAAGCAAAGCCTTCAAGTATAGCTCCAAACAGAATTCAGTGAAAAAAGAGGGGTCACAGAAGGCTGGGAGATATTGAAAAACAACACTCACGACAGGCAACTGTTAAGATAATGGTGGGATTAGGAAAATAGGGGGAGGCAAGATGAGTGTAAAAATAGAGGGATAACAAAAACTGAAATAGAACATGGAGGAAATGCTTAAGCAGAAAGGAGTGCTAAGAGAAGTTTTCAGCTGATTAAAAAAAGGTTTGACAACTACAGAGTTAGAGAAATTAGGCTCCCGGCAGTTCTGGGGGGAAATAAGAAGCTAAAGTTAAAGGAAATGAATGGCAGCTAAATGGATTGCGCTGTTAAGATTTGACAAATTGAGACAGACAAGAGTTCGGTGGCCATCGAACGGGCATGTCAGCAGTAATTAAAAGTTGAAAAGTAGTTTGTACAGAGAGAAGAGTGTTGACTAAACCACCGAGTTCAGTTAAGAAAGAATTAAAACAGTGGTTAACAATTTAAGATGGTGTTGTTGTTTTTTGCGCCGTGTGGTCAAGTTTGAGTGCTCTGACTTGCTCCAGGTTTAGAATGATGCAAAATACAGTTTATTGCTCAACTGAATCATATAATCTGTATTTTGCATTAAAAATGACAAAAAGATGCTCGTTATCTACTGGATGTTGCAAACCCACATACTGAGAAGCAGACCGATATATATCTACAGAACAATCTGTTTGTTTTTGATCGATTGAGATCTATTCTACCCCCCCTGTAGTGCCTGTTTGACAATCAAGCCAGCAAGATTACCAGTCATTCAACTGAAAAATGCATTTTAAAATTGATCACTGTGGCAGACTGTGTGAGAAATTACAATGCTCCTCATTCTTAGTGGCAGTGTGTTCCAACTCCCCGCTGTTCACTGCAATGTGCTGATTAGAAACTATAAACAGTGTGAAAACAGTGGCTTTAAGGGTCTTTGTATTTGTGCTCCAAAGAACAAAACAAGCATTTTAATTAGCCTAAGACAATTCTCAAGTTGTATTCAATTCAGAAGAGCGGCATATTTGACAAATGAAGAGCAAACTACAATATGTTGACGTTTACCCCATAATCCAGCCTAAAAGCAACACAGTTGCTGCTGCCTGCGGTACTTAGAATTGTGTTTTGTTTATTTAGTTTTTATTTGCTCACAAGTTTGTTTGACACCGGAGTTGCAGGACAAAGAAAAAGTTTGGAACTGATATTTAACCTGTCTCCTGTGCTTTGATTGGTCAGTAGGATGTGTTTTTTTTTGTGTTGACCTCTTGTTTTGTTTCGCAGGACAAGTTACCCACCGTCAAGGGACTAAAAACCCAGAGTTAACCCTAACATGACCAAATCCTTCCCAGAGTACAGTCCCTATTTCTAGTGATATTTGTAAAGATGATAGAAGTAACCTGTGAGAGGAGGTAAAGTGTTATGATAACAACACTGGTTGCCATTTCCAAATAATATGAAAACAAATTTCAATGGATAAATGTGCCTCCATAAATAACTAACTTCCAAAATGGGTCAATAACCTTGTATTTGTGCTCCCCACATGCCATCCGTGCTCAGGGGCTGAAGATTGATTTGATTGAAGTACACAAAAACAACCAATTAGGTTGCTAGACAAAGCACAAGCATATTCACAGCCGATTGCACATCATGCAGATATGTGTCTGTCTTATTATTAAGATTCACCGTTACAGTCCGACGTGCTGGGGACAGCCGGCTGAACCACACGGCATGACTTTGTTTATCAAAATAATCTTACAGATGGGATCCTTTGTTTCTCTGCAGGAGGCTAAATACTTCTACAATAGGGAACCTGCATGTCCTTTCCCTAGTCAGAATAACCTTGAATTCAGATTTTAAAACTAACAATGTATTATAATGTAGCAGTTTTCTCTGCATCAATTCCCACGACAGGGCGGAGGGAAGGAAGGAAGAGAAAATTGAGAGTAGATATCTCAACAACTTGATTACATCATTAATAAGTCAGATAAAAAGAGCACGTTTAAACCATCACATGAACATACACACATCCAAGTGAAGCGACAATAAGCAAAACAACCATCACGCAACCTTCAGCCTGTAGGCTAAAAGTTGCCTCATTAGTAAAATAATAGAGCGTGTAAACAAAACTACTGCGGTCATAACATTTATTTTCCATCTCCTAGTTGACAGGAAAGAACGAAAAAAACAAATGAACCAATGAAAGAAAATATATGAAGAGAAACAAAGACAGAGAGACAAAGAGAGCGCAGTAGCAAAGAACTGACCTTAATGAATGTATATATGGTATTTCAAGGAGATACAAAGCCAAACAAATAGTTTTAAATATCAATTATTGTGTTTAATACTTTCTAAATCCATCATGCAGGCATCACTTGATCATGGATGTATTCAAAAAGATTTCATGTTTTGGTCACAAGAAGCTTCTGAAGACATATTTAAGAGGATATCTTGAAAAAGGTCCCTGTGATTGAAATGTAAACTCTTTATCAATAAATCGATGCATTTCTTTCAAATTGGACTCTTGGGGAAATGATTCTCTGCATCACACAGAAACCCAAATAAGTGGTGTGCATGTGGCCTTGTTCTCTTTTGATCAATCCAGGTAAATACATACTTTGTTGTTTTTTGTTTGTGAGCTTCCTTTAAATCAAGATGACTTTGTTATATGTTAAGCACCACTATTCATGCGTCTTGAACTTAAGTTGTCTATTACCATCATTTCTTTGTTCATTTGTTTTAGCCTCATTGCCAGCATTTTATCGGCCTTATTACCTGACTATTTTTGTTTTATTTGACAAATGCTGTTTCTTCATGTTCTTGCAAGTGCACTCTGCGAAGTCACAGAGGCCTGTGATGTGTCACACTCATATGTCTCTTTTTAATATTTGTAGACTATTTTCAGCTTGTTCATTAATTCTTCAGACGAAGTCTTCAGAGTTGACTTCATCTTTCAATCCTCTCCATCCTTTTATCAGTTGAGTAGCCAATTATCCATGGCTTTAAATGCTTCCCATACTATCTAAATGTTTGATACTGACTGTATTAAGAGTGAAATTATGGATTTGTTTACATAAATGAGGAGGAAAACATGCATAAATTACAGTGGTATTACAAAGTGCACTGTAGAAACAACTTGAGATGAGTGTCCCTAAAAGCCATCCAGGTTAAAAGCTTCAGTCCTGGTAAATAATTTAATCCTAAATGCCTCAGAGCATTTATTCTCCTTTGTAATACAAAAATAAGAAAACAAACTCTCCCTTTCTTATATACTTTGTTACCTAAAACCTTATTTATCTGAAACATTTAATGCTATGCTTTCCACAAACTTTGATTGGCCAAACAGGAAGTAGTCAGAATCTGCAGCTGGGGAATTTTGTTTAAATGATTCCATTAGCTCTAAGCCATGGGGGAACCAAAACCAGACACATGCTTCATGTTTTTCTTAACCAGAGATAATTAGCCTAAATTGAATTAACAGTTTCATGGTGTTGGACTGGAGCACAGAGTGGGAGAAGAGCTCTAAGACAAAACACTTTCAATCTTCCAGACCGTTCACATATTGCACACTATGATTGGAGTCATTTTCAACTCAAAACACCCACAGCAAAAATGTCAGCTTTCCAAAAACTTACCATCACTTCCATATTCTGTTGTGGCTCTTGAAATCCAAAAACTGTCAGCTTGCGTAGCACTGAGGGGGGGGGCAGATACAAAAGCATCAGTATGCAGGATGTCAATAATCGCAAATTAAACACCACTTAATTTAGTTTCACAAAGTACTTGCCCATGTGAATAATTTCAGAAGTTCACAAAATGCCATCCTAATTAAGATTTCTTAATAGTTTAAATCATGTGATCAATGCAAAAGGATGGGCAGTCAGTTGTTGAGGCCATGATTTCCTTACCAGAAAGTGTGTGTGACTGAACTTGTACAGCTCTTCTCCCCTCTAGCTGTGATGTCACTAAGTCTTAACGAGCTCTCCCATACACACCCATTATAAAATGTGAAACAGTGTGAAGTTTTCACAAAATGTAAGCTGCGACTACCTGAGAACCGTACTAGCTATCAAAAAATGTCAAATTAGTCTAATAAGTCCATAGTCTCGAGAACCGTTTGAACTTGTAATTTTTGTTCTACATTATAGTATGCGGAATCTGTATGGGGTCAAAGTGGGGTGTTTTTCTAGCTCTTTTCAAAAGGATTTCCCATTCATTCCTATGGGGCAAATGATCGCAGTTTTCTGCAATTTGCGTGAAAACGGCTAGGCGAATCTCTTATAAAAACATAGCAACCCGATCCCGGTCATTCCGCACATTTTGATGTGTTTTTTGTGTGTTTCATGTCAACGCTGCCGGAAGAGTAGCATGACAACATTTGTGGCGGAAGAAGGAGAATAAGATGGGATAAGTATGTTGAATACTAGACTGTGTGTGGCTTCGCCAGTCACACCGAATCAGCTCTGTGAATTAGAATGCAGGTGTGTCGTGTTTATGGGCATGATTGCAAATGTTACCTTTTAGAGAGAGCAGCGTTCTCTCCAGTGAGCCGATGGCTGCCGCCTCATCTCTGGCATAGATCTGCTGGAAGAAGGTGTCGGTGTGGTGGCTCCACAGAGAACAAGCAAAACTGTAGATGCCCGACGCCAGCTGCCAACATACACATAAAGAGCACAGTTAATTACACATGAAAATATTCTGGATCAGTGATCACATTTAACAGGCATTTGAGGTCATTCTGGTGAGAACATGAGTCGTATACGATTTTTCACACTAGATTTACATGTGTGCAAACCATCCCTTTCACATCAGAGACTCACTCATTTCCCATGATGCAGATGCAAATACAAAAGCACTTCCACATAATACACTCATATTATATAGAGCAAAACAAAAGCAGGGCAAAGAGGCACGTCTGAGTCACAGGTCTTATTTGGCTCCAAATGAACTTCCCATTATAGTCACTGCCATAACACTGGGCCCAAACCAATTACATTTTCTTCCATGAATGCATTCTCCTGTAGAGGCAAAACAGGATCATCAAAAAGGTAGATGAAAGTACGCTCAGTCTCATTAACTGTGTAGTCTGGCCCAGTAGCTCAGACAATATAATAAATCTGCCATGGCACAATAATGAGCTTTGGATTATGCTCTAGTGGTTGGTGTTTTCATAAAACAAATAAACAGAAGAGAAAATAGGTACACAGTACATCTCAGCAACTATTCACAACACAGCGTCACCATGTTAAAGTTTTTTAGTGTGTTAAAGCAGATAAGAATGTCAGATACACTTAGATTTAGATGTGATGTTTAAAGTGATTTGCTACTACTTGATAGAGGACAAACTCACTGAAACTTAGTCTGAGAACTCATTGACAGTGTAACTGTGTTGGGGGTATCAGTGGGGAAAATCTGACAATCTGTGTTACTTTAGATTGGCATCATGTGCCTACTTAATGATAAATCTCTACTTTGACAGCACAGCATATGCTTTGATAGAGTCTTTACAGAAAACTGCGAGGCGGGCAAGATTTATTTGCAACAACACCTTGCATTAAACAGATAACAGACGAATCTACGACTGGCTGCTCACCAGGATGTACCTACAAATGATACACGAGTGGTTTCCCGAATGCCATTTGGCTTTCTATGGCACGTTTGACCACCTATTGATACCAAAGGTAAAATAATCTGTCTATAGGTGTCCTATTGTGGAGCTTCGAGTGTTGTCATCGCCCTTCTGTTTCCTCAACAGAAAAACACGTTATGCCATAATGTGATTTTTTTAATATTTTAGTGTACCGAATTAACAATTCAAATGCATTTGGTGAAAAATATTATTTTTAAACTGCAAAAGGTACTCTTAGTCATAGAGGTTCTGTATAATCTTGAAGCCTGACATCAAACTAATTTCTGAATTATGCTATTTTCACATCAAGCAGATATTGTCTGTTTTTCAGACTTCACGTATATCGCCTGAAGGCAACAACAACTACAATGCAAAAAGTGCCACCAAAATGTAACGGTGAAATGTGGGTGTTTTACAATCATCTAACCAGCATATTTAATAATGCCGGCACCAACAGCAGTTTCTTTAAAATATCTTCTCAAACTATTTCTTCTTTCGAAAACCAAAAATATGTAAATCAAGATTGAAGTGTTATATAATGAAGTTGGCCCCAAAGAGAAAAGCACTCTGTTACAGTATTTACCTGGCTGCTGGTGCTTGGAAAACAATCTGACCTCCAGTTAATGAGTTTCATGAATTTTTACCAAATTATTCAAGAGAGAATTCCAATCCATATAGGAATTTTTTATTTTTTTTTTATTTCCACCATCTGCAGGCTGATTCCCTTTTCCAGGAGGAAGAACTTGTTAACGCAAGCCATCTAAGAAAAGTGCAGTTTTTATTTGACAGTCTGTTTTTGAACACCTGTCCAGTGGGATGATTTCCCCTCTTTTGCTACTAATAGGAACAAAAACAGTGACAGTACATGTAAGCTATATGGTTGTCTCTGTGTTAATCAAGTCAGTAAAGTAACCAAAATGTCGTCGTTTCAGTATCTTAGTGTACCTTCATTTCCTCCTTCTCCTTGCATACAGCCGCCTCAATTTTCTTCATAACACCATCACTTATTCTTATTTTATCTCTCCTCCTGTCACCAGCCGTCCTTGGTAACCTCAATCCATATTTCTCCTGCACACCCACACCCTGCTTCTTAATCACCCCCTCTTTCCTTTTTCTCCCACTATCCATTTAGCTCTAGGCCAGGCAAATGAGTTGATTTCACAGCATTAGCCTCAGCGAGTGGGCCAGTAAAACCATGAGCTAGTTGATATACTGCCATCAGTGCAACATCTCCCATGATGCAGTCAACATGGTCTACAGACTGTTTTTAGATGACTAGAGAGACGTGTGCACACTCATCAAGACACGCTTAAACCCCCACACACACACGCTGAAGTACTCATGTACACATCTTGTATCCTGTCCGTGCTAAATAAAGTGACATCAAATTAAAATGGGTAAAAGAGTATGCCGATGTGTATAAATGGCTGATGTACCATTCATCACTGTGTTCCTTAAAAAAGCAAACAAGTTGACAATAAAACTAAAGATTCCCTTGTTTCAAAGCTTCACGGTTTTATTTTCAGCCCATGATTGAACAATAAGGTATAATATTTGAGATGGAGAACAGAGCATGACCACAGACAGGACAGAATGCCTTGACTAAATGTATTGCACATTTATCTTAAAAAAAAAAAATCAGCAGCTAATGTACTGTCACATTGCAGAAGAAGAGGACAAATGACGTCATTGAAAGGGCGTCATTTGGACCTCAAAATGTGAAAACGTGATTAAAATATACATAACAATCAATATGAAAAATGATGACAGCTACTGAAACTGAGGTCATTTACATTTTTAAATCAGACATCAGATTAAAAACGTAAACATAGACTAAGGGGTGAAGTGTACCATATCCATGAAAATGAACAAAGGTCGATCGTCTTTCGTCTCATCACCTCTTCTGGGGGGGGGGGAGAGAGCATTCCACGGTCCATTTAGCAACAAAGTATTCAGTGCATCATGTAAAAACTGCACTGTTAAATGAGGCTCAGACTGCCTTTGTTTCTCGTATTGCCTAAGGGCAAACATTTTGGCACAGAGGATGCATCAGCACAACTATGTGGTCTCTGTCCCTGCCTCTGAAGCCCATTGCTCTGTCTCCGTGACTTTTATTTTCTTAATGTTTGTTTCAGTCTTTTCCCTGTTGGTCTTTTTGATATCCCTAAACCCTTTCTCTTCATGACCAACTGCTGAAGTCTTCTGTTCTTTGAAACCATAGCTGGCAAAAAGTGAGCCTTTGCTGATTCACGACCTCTCTGAAAGTTACGTTAAGTCACACAAACTACCGTATCTATTACACAATCTCTCTTACACACACACACACAACACAGACACATTTGTTCCCAAACATGTCAATCTCGCTCCAATCACGCATGAAAACAGACACACAGGTATGCACAGGGAATCTGGCCATACATCTCAGATCTGACATGTATCATATAGCAGCTGAACAGCATCTCCTAGAGGACATTTCTGAAACTGAAAACCTGCAACTGTCAAGATTATTTTATACCGAAAAGGTTTTAGGGGAAAAACAGCTAGGAAAAAAAATAACATGACAAAGTCGGAGGGCAGAACATGAGGAAGAAAAAAAAAGAGAGGGGAAAAGCAGCAAAGCAGCAAAGTTCAGTAGACAGAGTTCATGTTTTATTTTCTCTACTTATTGACCTAAAGTCACCTTGTCTTCAGGTGTGCAAAGCTACTGCATCAAGGGTAGTGACAATAAAAGCCATAGAGGAATGGTTAATGACCACAAATGACAAGAAATTAGATTCAGGTATTAGGTCGAGAAGGTGTTGAGAATAGACTTACATCCTGGAAAAGCCGCCGGTCCTGTGCTAGACGTTTGGACGCGAGGGTTTTGGTGACATGATAGAAGGTTAGCAGCGCTCTGTGCTGCTGCAGGCCGTCCTGACCCTTTATAGACTCCAGCAGAATGGGGATGAGCTCTGGCCATTGCCTGGGGCAGTCCAGACGGGCCACCTTGGCTATCAGCACTGCAATCTGAGTCGCTATCTGTTGGAAAAACAGAGCGAGAGAGAGAGACAAATGACCAGAGGCAAAGCATAAACACAGCAGAAGGTGGTTTTAAATGAGTAGTTTGGACAAGGAAGACACTTTCAATTGATATAGTATCATATTTATACAGCGTAGTGTGCATCCTATCCTGTAATCATCCCCTGTTAATGATGGAATCAGTCACACAGAATATGTTGTTTTTAAAGTGCTTTCGAAGAGTTGGATGTTTATAGCGTTTACTGATAGAAATGTTTGAATTGAGTATTTGAAAATCACCTTTAATAACCTATTTTATTATGTTTTTGTTTTATGTTTTATTGTTGACAAGAATAGTGGCATAAAATGCAGTAAAATCAGCAGGCATAGTTTATTTGTCTCAACATATTGAATATGTGGTGCTGGATGGTAACAACCTATAGCCAATCATTTGCCCTGTTTTAAGAAACACCGTTTAAACTAATGTAGCCTAATGTAG